>JAATLQ010036364.1:24676-37568 GCA_013421005.1 Heliconius erato x Heliconius himera | reverse complement strand
TAATAAACAAGCCCAATAGTTTATTAGGATTAACAGTCGGGACCTATAAGTAATTCTTCAATCAATAAAATCTTTACCAGGAACCCCGCATAATTTAAAGAGGTCCCGACAGTTAAACCTAATAAACTATTGGGCTTGTTTATTTTCTTTTTAATTTGATGCAGTCGGGGTTTTTGTTTTTACAAATATTTTTTTATTAATATTGAACTTAATAATAGTTATATATTATTAAGTTTATATAGTATATTCGAGAAAATTCTATCAAAATTTGTGATATTTTATATTATAACAGTTGTTAAAATGAATAATGACATATTTAGATACTTAAGAGAATATCAAGTGTATAAATGTTAATATGCCGGTAACTTATCTATCGAGTGTTCTATTCTACAAATTTTCTATTTAGACTTAGTTAATTGATGATTAAGGTGCCTTACTATAGAGCAGTGGTTCCCAACCAGTGGTCCGCGGACCACCAGTGGTCCGCAGAAGCCGAAATATGGTCCGCGAACGATTTTAATTTTATTACTGGGGATGGTGAGGCGAAGTTTCTGTTTAATTATGACAGTTAATTTTTATTATACCTACATGCATAGTGGTCCGTGCTACCTGAATGACATGAAAGTGGTCCTTGGTCAAGAAAAGGTTGGGAACCCCTGCTATAGAGGTTGTTGTGACGCAGGGATAAAAGCGTGTGACTGTAGCGCGACGGTAGTGGGTTTGATGATGTTTGATTAGTTACCGGTCGCTGAAATGATTTATTATTTATAAATATTTTAATTTTTTCGCTATGATACAAAGAAAAAGCGCGGTAAAACATCCTTTCTACGTGTACTCTGTAATAACTACATATTTACCAATTGTACATTTAGCTAATAATATGTGTAACTAATTTAAAAACTGTACAGGAATTAATATGCAAACATTACAGTTATTTTACAAAGAATATTATGAAACCCAAATCAATAATTTAACATTTAAGGCTGTGTCTGAAGCAGTACAATAAATTATTAACCGACATCAGCACATTTTACAGAGCTTTAAAAACATAACATATGTAAAAAGAACGTAATGTTACAAAAATATATACATAAAATAAATAATTAGTATATTTTATGTTTATTTTATTATTTATATAATATCAAATATCGTTTGGTTGACCAACATTGGTCGTATTTTTTAGTTCGAAACAATCAAAAATTCTCATAGAAATTATGATAATGTCGTAAAAAAATCATATTAGAATATTACAGATTAAAGTAATAAAAAAAAACATATTAGAAGTCATTATAGTTGTCAATCAATTCTGCTTATTAAATCAATAGTCATGTATTTTAAGCGGGCGAAGCCGTGGGCGGGCCGCTAATCTTTTAATAAACTTATAAAACTAGACCTGAATAAAGTCCTATTTCATCATAACTAAATTTAGTTTTACTGTACTATACTGAACCTGGACGGGTAGTAGCATCACCTATGGATTTCTCATCTTTGAGCAGGATTATCTTTCTCGGTTCCTTCTTAGTACTAAAGTAATGTAACGCATATATTCTGTGAATAAAATCTCAAAAATCCGAGAAATATGACATTTAATTATATAAAAAAAAGAAGTCAGACTGGTTGTGGGTTCGATACCCACTCGAAGAATTGAAATATTTATTTTAAATTCATATTTCCATTTCTTCGCTCTGGTGTCGAGGCAAAGGGTGCCGTTGAGTTCCGCCACTAAGCACGGAGCGTCTTAACATAAGGTTCCCTCGGTCTACCCTGCTGTGTGCGGGATACAGTGTGAAACTGAAATTTATATAAAGTCATGTGTAGCTACAATATCATTAACATTCAAGAGATATAATGGGATTTAATGAAAATGCAATCGAATAAAGGTTTTCTGTTTTATAGAATATTTTATATCACAATTTAATTGCAACTTTTATGTTTTAATACGATTTTTTTAAAAAAATACTCTTTTATGAAGTATACTGAACTTTTCTCTAAGTTTTTGTAATGGAATGGAATTGAATAAAGAATATTTTTGATACGGATAGGGATAGGGATGTACTCGTACAAAGAAAAAGTCGACCAGGTGTGAGTTTGATTCGCCCACCGAGGGTTTGTACAAATTTGATTATTCTAGGTCAACGGGAAATATAACTTATAAAAGTTGGTAAATTAATTATTTATTTTCACTAATTGTATGGAATAAACAAGAAATTAAGCTTTTATTGTATTTATTTTCTGTGACATTCTTCTTTATATTTGCACTGTAAGTTAATTTTTTTTTTGAAATTCTATAATTCTAGCTTAACGGTAAGTACGCAGGGAGTTTAATTAAAAATGGAAAAAAATCAAAGCGTATATGCTTGTACCGTTCAATTGCGATCGTGTTGACTTAGAACTTTATTTTAATCTGTACTCTGAAAGGCTATATACCTGTATATTCATTTATTCAGGATTAATATATTTTAGTTTGATAACTCTACGTAGTTTTTAACAGACAAACAGACAAAAATGGTATTGATAAACGGACAGGAAGACACAGACAGATGGACAACGTGATCCCCTAATAATTCTTTTGAGATTTTTTTTTCAGCTTCATTCTGTATCCCCCACAGCAGTGTAGATAGAGAAAGCCAGAAGGGAGTAGTGTTAAGAGAATCCGTTCTCCGTTATATATATGTAGTGAATATTAAAAATATTAATAAAATAGCGTAAATCACAAAAACCGCTATATATATATATCCTTCATCCGTTATATATATATATATATATATATATATATATATATATATATATATATATATATATATATATATATATATATATATGTTGAGGCCAGTCGTGGCGCAGCGGCACAAAGTGTGGCTGCAAAACCAACTGGTTGTGGGTTCGATCCTCACTCGAGGAGATGAAATATTTACTTAAATTTATATTTCCATTTCTTCGCTCTGGTGTCGAGGCTAAGCGCGGCGTTGAATTCTACCACTCAACACGCAATGCTTCCAGAATTCGGCAGAAAGTGGGAAACGGAGTGTCTTAACACTAGGTTCCCTCTGCCTACCCTGCTGTGTGCGGGATACAGCGTGAAGCTGATAAAAAAAATATGTATATAATATATACGGTTGTCATATTTACGTTCATACACTTACATTTTCTATCTATTTCCCCTACACGCGACACCCTTATACGATCACGTAATAAAATTTCGTCAAAATTCAATTTGCACACTTCCAAACAACGTGTTTTCTCTAAAATTTCGCGCGAACGTCTACGCAAAGCGAAGGTGCGAGATAGTCAATAAATAAGCGATATGGGGCCAATAAATATCGTTTGTAATCGATTCCCAGCTGAGGCGATGTGCAAGGTATCGATGGGACGTAGGTAATAAATAGTGATGTGCGCGCGGTCCGGTGTACGCCGCGCGTCGTACAGCGTACAACGTATGCCGCAAACGTCGTAAATTTGAAATGACGGCCTGTTATTGCATGGCAACCGCTAAACATAAATTTCATTATCTGTCCGCGACATCAGCTGTTCGCATACTCGCGTGTGACATGGAGTTGAAGGTCTGATACTGAATATGAAATACATAAATAAAAAAATAAAAAAAAACACGCTGTATCACGGACATAGCAGAGGGAAACTAGTGTTAAGACACTCCATTCCCCACTTTCTGCTGAATTCTGGAGGCACTACGAGTGGCAGAACTCAACGCCGCGCTTTGCCTCGACACCAGAGCGAAGAAATTAAAATATAAATTTAAGTAAATATTTCATTTCCTCGAGTGGGGATCGAACCCACAGCCAGTCGGTTTTGTACCCCTGCATCACGACTGGCCTAAAAAACACTTACTAAATAAACAACACTATAATACTATAAGTTAAGGCTTTACTTTAACAAAAGAAAAATATAAATAATAAATTCACAAATCCACTTCCTACGTTATAATATATAACTTTCGAAAAAAAATGGTAACTTATATATAAATCGAAAAGAAATATTTCACAGTCCGGCATTCAGACCGCTGCGTTCAACTACAGAACGAACGAACAGTAGAAAGGAAAGGTATAAAAGCTTCACCCTTTCTAAAAACACGTAAATACTAGAGTGGAGCGTTCGTTTCGTTCGGTTCGAATGGCGGCGTACACACACTAGCTGCCCGCGTCTCACATACGGGGAATAAACGATGTCAAAATGGGAAAAAAAACGTTAAATATGTAGGAGTGTGGGTAAATATATAAATCGGTATATAGTGGATATTTATATATATGTATATCTATATAAAATAGGTAGGAGAGCGCGGGCGGCTGGAGTAGGGTTCAGTCGCTCGCGATCCGCCCAGCCTCAGCCCCGCATCGTCTGCAGCCTCCGCGCCCGGCTGACGTGCGCTACTTTACTATACGATTTTCGATTTTCTTTTCTCCATACAAAATATTCTGTTTTTTGGAACTTATGATTAGTTTGTAAACTTTTTTTGAACTTTTGAACTTTATTTATATAGTTGTGATTCTGTGTTTATGACTTTTGTCGCCGCTGTCGCTCTTTGAGAAAACTTGCGGGAAGTTGCGGGAAGTTGGTGAGTGACGAAACTTTATTCAAACTAATTAAGATGTTGTTGAACTACTACTAATACTTAGACAGGTGTCGTATTTGCTATGGTTTTTTTATGTATTGGCAATTAAATTTAATATTTCTTTAATATAATTGATTAAATATAAAAAAAAAACTCTCTTTTTGACTTAGGCGAGTGTCAATATTGCTGTATTTTTTTTTGTATTGGCTATTAAATTTAATATTCTTAAATATAAATTATTGTAATTGATAAAATATTATCAAATTTATGTATAATAAAAAAATATTTTTCAACCGATTAAAGGTAATTAATTTACTAGTTTCAATGTAATATATTTTTTATTATTATAAAAAGCAAAAAATTATTCCAATTAATTTATTATTAAAATTATTAAAAAAAAATCAGCTCCACGCTGTATCCCGCATACAGTAGCAGCAGCAGCAGTTGCCTACTCTGAAGGAGAAGTAAGAGGGAACCCAGTGTTAAGACACTCCGTTCCCCACTTTCTGCCGAATTCTGGAGTCATTGCGTGTTGAGTGGCAGGACTCAACGCCGCAAAATATATTATTAAATTTAAAAAAAAAAAACCATATCACCAATATAATAACATTTTCAATCAGATTCTAGAATTATCAATAATATCGGTCACTGGGGGAGATATAAATTATACAGCTTCCATCGTCCCACGTCAAACCGGGATAGGATGCAATCATCGCGGTATTAGAGCAGGGCTTAAGGCTTTGTTTCATATGTCAATGTGACTTTTGAAGTATTAACTAGAATTATGTATGTGTGGTATGTACATGTTATAACGTGTAAACTAAAATTTGTGTGTTATTTTGTATAATTTTTTTTATGAATATAAATTTTGTTTCATGAAAATTAAAAAGGAAGTTTCTTTGGGAAACTTTATATATGACTTTCATAATTGTTCGTCTCAAATTAAAGATATAGTTGGGATATTTAGGTTATTTAGTAATATGAGCGCATGTTTTTTTTTTTAATTTTATTTATTTTGTTTAATATTGTTTAAAGAATCTGAACAAAAATTAAATATATTTGTATACTACACTCGTCTGCAGAAGTTTCGTAATATTTTTTTGTATTTTTAATATTTTTTTTTGGATAAGGCAGAAAGTATGATGACTCACAACTTGATTTTTCTCAATGCCGTGATAATCACAACTTCAATGTGTCGCGCTAGTGGTAATTTAATAATCAAATTATATAAATAATCGGTTTCAATAATTATTGTAATATTTAAATATATAAATTCTTTGTTCTGGTGACAACGTAAAAACCGCGGCGTTGAGTTTCGCCACATAATACGCAACGCGTTCCAAATTGGGCAGAAAGTGAGGAACGGAGTGTCTTAATACTACGTTCCCTCTGCCTCCCCTATTATATGGGAGATACAGCGTGAAGCTGAAAAAAAATATTACTTATCACTTTATTATTATTATTATTATTTTGAAAGAATATACGAACGTATAGTGTAATAGATACGTTATTTCACTTTAATCTATTTTATTACTTTTACTAATGGCTAATACATAGTTACACATCAAGTAAATCTAATTTAAAAACTAAAACCATTTAATGTAGGTACTACTATTTATACAAAAAAGCCGATTAAAATAATAGAAATCAAATTAATATCAGGCCAGTCGTGGCGCAGGGGCACAAAGTGTGACTGTAAAACCGACTGGTTGTTGGTTCGATCCCCACTCGAGGAGATGAAATATTTACTTAAATTTATATTACCATTTCTTCGCTCTGGTGTCGGGAACAAGCGCGGCGTTGAGTTCTGCCACTCAACACGTAATGATAATGACTCCAGAATTCGGCAGAAAGTGAAGAACGGAGTGTCTTAACACTAGGTTCCCTCTGCCTACCCTGCTGTGTGCGGGATACATCGTGAAGCTGATTTTAAATTATATAAAGATCTACATGTACAGTGCACATATGTACGTATATGACTTTATTACATCAAATCATTAAATATTAAATCAAATAATTCACTAATTTATTGCAATAATAAATAAGTGAACAACGAATGAACGTTTCAAAAAATAATATTGAAAAATTTCTAAAGTGTACTTAAACTTCCTAGACTGGAGTTCGTATCGATTGTTACAAAAATATAGAAGTGAGGCTGCGTCGGACTTTAATATATCACACTGCTAGTACTAGCCCATAGTTTATCGCAATAAACAAGTAGAATTCCTTTACTACTGTTGTAACGTAGATTATCCATATTTTTTTATATATTTAGAAACCTTTGTTCTTTTTTTTTGAGGCTAGTCGTGGTGCAATGGCACGAAGTGTAACTGTAAAACCGACTGGTTGTGGGTTCGATCTCCACTCGAGGAGATGGAAAATTTACTTAAATTTATATTTCCATTTATTCGCTCTAGTGTCCAGGCTAAGCCCGACGTTGAGTTCTGCCACTCAACACGCAATGCCTCCAGCATTTGGCAGAAAGTGGGGAACGGAGTGTCTTAACACTAGGTTCCCTCTGCCTATATTGCTGTGTGCGGGATTTTGTACTTTAGCTATGAAAGGCCTTACCTTAGCTAGAAGAGGCGCAGGGGCACAAGTGTGTGACTGTAAACGAGACTGATTGTGAGTTCGATCCCCATTCGAGGAAATGAAACATTTAATATTTGATTGCTTCTGAATTAAAGGTCTTCTAAATTCGGCAATAAATGAGGAACAGAGTGTCTTGCCACTAACTTCCGTTTACTTAGCCTGTTGTGCTCGGGATACAGCGTAAAGCTGAGAAATAAAGAAGACAGATTATTTCTCATAATAATTCTTTATATATTTATAAATGCTGTTGCTTTTTATATATTACCTATGTATATTGACCTAATTGTGTAAAACGATGCGACTCCCATTAAAAGCGGTTATCGTTAACTCCCCAAATCGCCTTCGTTCTCCAACGCTTAATACAAAATAGTTGACATAAAATTCACATAAGAATCTACTTAGCAGCTTTTGAGCAGCTATTTTCACTTTATAAAATGTTCTGAAAAAAATCAGCTTCACGCTGTATCGCACACAGCAGGGTAGGCAGAGGGAACATAGTGTTAAGACAGTCCGTCCCCCACTTTCCGCCGAATCCTGGAAGCATTGCGTGTTGAGTGGCGGAATTCAACGCCGCTTTTTGTCTCGAAACCAGAGCAGAAGAAATGGAAATGTAAATTTAATTAAATATTTGATTACCACGAGTGGGGATCGAACTCACAACCAAATTTTCGATAGAAAACGAAGCGTTGCCGCATAAAAAATAGCTTATAACTACTGAACATTTCAGTAGAGAACAGCTTTATTCTTAAAAGCAGTATTCGATCAACTAAAGTGGTTCCTCACAATGGCCCTTACGAACGAGCATCGCGCCTATTATTCGCGAATACCGACGTTTCATTTATTTGCGGACTTTGAACTAATTTAGCTGTCAGGCGAAAATTGCGCTCGACGAAACAAATTGCAGCATTATATTTATTATATATATTATGAAAGATATTATATCTTTTTGTGTGTAACAAGGCTATGAACTGTTGAGGGTATTTTGGTGGAAGTTTTGTTTAATTAACATATAATGTTTATGATTAAAGAAAACTGATAAATATATACAAATTTATGTATTTGTTATATTATTGTGTAGTTGTTTTTTAGCTTCACGCTGTATCCCTCATACAGCAGGTTAGCCAGCTGGAACCTAGAAACTCATCACTTTCCGTTGAAACCTGGAGATAACTCAAGGCTTTGTTTCTACACCAGGGCGAAGAAAATAGAAATATTAAATATTTCATTTCCTCGAATGGGAATCGAACTCACAACCTATTCATTTACAGTCACGCATTGTAGCTCCTGCGCCACAGCTGGCCCTACTAACTTTAATTACATTCATAATAACAATGTTATGTCAAAGTGCCTATTATGAAACTTTCATAAAACATGAAATAATTATTGATATCGGAAATTATTTGTCATCGAAATATTTAATTTCGCTATATGCTCGTTTCTAATTTTATTATTTTAAAGCATGCATCCTATCTTGCACACAGCAGGGTAGCAGGAGGGCACCTATTGTTAAGTCCTCATCTTCCGGGAACGGAACCTTTCTTTTTTTTACCCCTGCGCCTCGACTGGCCTCTTTTTAAATTTTTTTTGTTGTCTAATCTAAAACGTTCTTTATAAATAAATATTTGTATTTAAAACCAAAGCTTTGATCATGGATCGTTTAATTTATAAATACAATATCTTATCAGTTTATCTGCTTCAGACATCTTAAGAGTCCAAATGAGACAACTTAAATTATATACAAAAATACACTAGTGACAAAATGTATTATATATAACTGAAATAATGTATATTTGTAAATGAATTAAATCACATAATTTGATTTCCTCGTGGCGGGGTAGCAAGCGTGTAAGCGCGACGGTTGTGGGTACGACTTCGATTCTCACTTGGGCAATAAATTATTATGAAGTAATATTTCGAGGCCAGTCGTGTCGCAGCGGCACGAGGTGTGACTGTAAAATCGACTGGTTGTGGGTTCGATCCCCACTCGAGGAGATAAAATATTTACTTAAATATATATTTCTATTTCTTCGCTCTGGTGTCGAGGTTAAGCGCGGCGTTGAATTCTGCCACTCAACACTCAATGCCTCCAGAATTCGGCAGAAAGTGGGGAACGGAGTGTCTTAACACTAGGTTCCCTCTGCCTAACCTGCTGTGTGCGGAATACAGCATGAAGATGAAAAAAATCAATTTCTTCTCGCACACGCAATGCAACGAAAGGTGGACAGAGTAGTGTCTTATCACTAGTTTCCCTCTGCCTGAAACATAATTACCATTAACTAATAATCAAGATAAAATTAAAAATCAACGATAATAAAAGATCATTATACACGAATTATATATATATATATATTTCTCTTTAATATATATTTAGTATGTAAAATAACGTTCACAAAGGCCGGTGATTGTGTGACCCAATTGTATAATGATTATCATATAATTTGGTGGATTGCTGAACATTGAATTGCTTTTCACGAGCAATCAATGTAATTTCTTAATAAATACCTATATATGTATTAATTATTTTGTTTACGAATTAAATCAGCTTCACGCTGTATCCCGCACACAGCAGGGTAGGCAGAGAGAACCTAGTGTTAAGACACTCCGTTCCCCAATTCCCGCCGAGTTCTGGAGGTATTGCGTGTTGAGAGGCGGAACTCAACGTCGCGCTTTTGTCTTGACACCAGAGCGAATAAATGAAAATATAAATGAAATAAATATTTTATTACCTCGAATGGGGATCGCACCTACAACCAGTCGATTTTATAATCACACTTTTTGCCCCTGCGTCACATCTGGGCTCAACCAATTAATTGTTTACGAATTTTGTTTAAAAACTATAAAAGGATTAATTTTTTATTTTATTTCTTGAAATTATTATGACATAATAAGTTTATGTGAAGTTCAAAGTTAATTTATGTGAAGTTCAAAATAAATATCTTTAAGCTTTTTTATTTTTAATGTGATTTTCACTTATGAACAAATAGCTGATATAAAAGGAATAACTACATCATTCGTATTACTAGTACATAATATCATATTTTTAAACATAAACGTTATATTATTAATTTTCAAAAGAAAATTTACTTCAAATTTACATCTCCACAAAACTATATTACAATGAAACATCAATTTTGCCATTTCTAAAACAAAATACAATTTTTTGATTGAAAATTACTAGTCTTCGGGCTTATATTTAAAAGAGTATTGAAGTCAAGTTCGTTAAAGCGTTTCTCGTAATTATATCTTCTATTGCTTTACATTTCGAAATTTACTCAGACTTTTATTGGGGCGGCGTTTAGAGGAGAATTCATTTAACAGTATTTAATTGCTCTATATAAAATACGACTGGCACTGTTTTATACTTGGTCCAGCTTTATTGGATTTGGTGAATAATAATATGATTTATTTAAAAATTAAGTTTAAAATTTATTTATTTGGATTTATTTTATGAATGTTATTAATAGAAGTAAATATTTAATATAAGAAATATATATTTTTAAAGAATTTTTAGGGAACCTAGTGTTAAGACACTTCCCATTTTCCGCCGAATTCTGGAGGCATTGCGTGTTGAGTGGCGGAACTCAACGCCGCGCTTTGCCTCGACACCATTTCGTTTCCTCGATTGGGAATTAAACTCACAACCAATCGTTTTTACAATAACACTTTGTGTCCCTGCACCACGACTATTAGTTTTAGAGAATAATCATATGATTTATTTTGAATTTTGAATATTTGATAAGTTTATTTTAGTCGGCAAAGACTGTTTAGCTTTGGTCTTAGAACGGTAAATTGATAAGATACGAGTATATTGGTTATATTTTTTTAAATATTTAATAATTACTTATTTTATTACTCCACTAAGTTCACTTTGTTCATAAAAAATGTACTACTTTTGTTATGTTTACTTTATGGTAAAATACATAATATTCTTATTTTTAATTATAATAATATTTATTATACTTTTTTACATTTCTCCACTTTATAACAGATAATTTAAGGAAATTTTCGTATGGGCCTAGACTTTTTATTTATTAGAAATCAAATTTATGATTTATTATAACAAAATATTAACTTATAATATTGTCTCTAATATTTTATTATTTTTATTTCAGGAAACAATATGGTTTCTGCGGCAATTGTAACACTAATTGGTAAGTACTAATAACTTAAGAATGTAAATACCGAATTAAACAAATTATTTAAACTTTCGAATTTGAGGGCGGTCGTGGCGCAGCGGCACGAGGTGTGACTGCAAAACCGACCGGTTGTGGGTTCAATTCCCACTCGAGGAGATGAAATATTTACTTAAATTTATATTTCCATTTCTTCGCTCTGTCGATGAAATATAAATTGTAAAGATTAAGCGCGGCGTTGAGTTCTGCCACTCAACACGCAATGCCTCCAGAATTCGGCAGAAAGTGGGGATGGAGTGTCTTAACACTAGGTTCCCTCTGCCTACCCTGCTGTGTGCGGGATACAGCGTGAAGCTAATTTAATTTTAATTTTTTTTTTCGAATTTCTTCTACGACGGTCTCGAGATCGAGCCGAGTCGTATCGAGACCGTGCTAAATGCGGGATACAGCGTGAAGCTATTATAATTTGTTGTTGTTATAATGTAATTTTAAGAAAATACTAGATGAATACTAATTACGCAAAAATTACACATCTGAGGAACTCGTACGTTCTCAAACTTTTTGTTATATATGCCATTAGATGGCGTTGCGGTATAACGACTTAAACTTCTTAACTATAATCAAAAACAGTTGGTGCGGAAGAACTTTTTTCGTAATTATTTTTAAGCATTGTATCAGATAGCTGTGACTGCTTATAGTAACATTGAGTCGCCTTGCTTTTAGGGTTCCGTATTTCAAAAGATAAAAAAGAAAGAAAGGACAGAGTCACTTTGTTGTACGTCTGTTTGCCGGTCAATAGTCAAGATCGCGTTGAGGTATCGAGCTTAAAAAAGCTTTAGAAGCTTAATTTAACGCAATCAAAAGATACGAGCACTTATGCCTTGACTTTGTTCCATTTTGTATGAAATTCGCCGCGTAATTAAACCTATGGAATAGTTCTCGTGGACCTGCAATTATGAAATTTGGTACGAAATGAGATTACAATATGAATACAAAAAAAATCTATAGCTAATTTAAAAAAAAAATATTACAAACTTATTTTTGTAGTTCATTTCATACAAAATGAATGCATATGCCCGAAAAATGAAGTTAGTCAACTTTTATAAGTCGTAGGTACTCTCCGTTGACCTACAATCCTAAAATTGGTATGAAGCTTGGCTGGATGAATCTAATTCCCATTAAACTGATTTGTGATTGCTTTCACGATTTTTAGGTTATTTTATTATTTTTTTTCTATCAATTAAAATAAAAAAAAATACATTATGTATGAAACATGATAAAAATATCAATTATCATGAATGAATGTATTTTTTTGTATAAATCCCAATAATTATTAATTCAAATGTTATTTTAACAAACTTATACAACCACAACTGAGTTAAGGCACGCACGTTTAAGCCTGTATAAATAACATAAAAAAATAAAACCAGCTTCACGCTGTATTCCGCACACAGCAGGGTAGGCAGAGGGAACCTAGTGTTAAGACACTCCATTCCCCACTTTCTGCCGTATTCTGGAAGCATTGCGTGTTGAGTGGCAGAACTCAACGCCGCGCTTAACCTCGACACCAGAGCGAAGAAATGGAAATATAAATTTAAGA
>JAATLQ010036364.1:0-24576 GCA_013421005.1 Heliconius erato x Heliconius himera | reverse complement strand
CCTCGAGTGGGGATCGAACCCACAACCAGTCGGTTTTACAGTCACACTTCGTGCTGCGCCACGACTGGCCTCAGAAATAACATACTTATTCTAAATGCAAATATAACCGAAACAAAACAAAAAAAAACCAACTAAAGCAATTAAGAACTAGACTAAAAATGGAGTAATCCTTCATCAGTTAGCCAAAGGCGATGTTGATCGAGTCACCTCGGTGCCGAGCACGGGCTAATTGTTTGCTGTCTCCCTAACAAACCCGGCCGTAGAGGCGCTGGATGTGAAATTACCGACGTAATGACGTCACTTCGTGTGATTATGTTAGAGACGTTTCATTATTTTAAATTATGTACTGTTAGAGGCCAGTCGTGGCGCAGCGGCACAAAGTGTGACTGTAAAACCGACTGGTTGTGGGTTCGATCCTCACTCGAGGAGATGAAATATTTACTTAAATTTATATTTCCATTTCTTCGCTCTGGTGTCGAGGCAAAGCGCGGCGTTGAGTTCTGCCACTCAACACGCAATGCCTCCAGAATCCGGCAGAAAGTGGGATACGGAGTATCTTAACTCTAGGTTCCCTCTGCTTACCCTGTGTGCAGGATACAGCGTGAAGCTGAAGGAAAGAAAGAAAGACAGAAAGATGTACTGTTATGATTACGTTTCTATGTAGCAAGCATAAGGTATTTTTTGAATCGATTTTTTATGTGTAATCCAAAGATATTGCACATCATTCCTAAATGAGTATAATACTATAATTTAATTAAACTTTGTAAATCTAATCTAATATTTATAACTCTGAGGCCACTCGTGGCGCATCTGCACAAGCATGTGACTGTAGACGCAACAGGTTTCCATTCGACGAATTTAATTTTTTTTAATTTCCTCGCTCTGGTGTCAAGGTCAATTGCGGTGTTGAGTTCCGCCACCCAACACGCAATACCTTAAAAAAGCGGCAGCAAGTGTGGAACGGAATGTTTTAACACTAAAGGAACCCAGTTTTAAAACATTCTGCCTACCCTGAAAAAATATAACTTACAATTAATAAAATTAACTAATAAGCAAAAAGGCATAACTAATAAAAAAAATCCATTTCTATTAGAAAAACCAAACCCATATCCAGGAAACTACAGCCATGTATATACTTTCCCGATTCCAAGCTGTCGTTTCCAGATATTTCGCACTCCCGTCGTACGTTCTTTAGTTGATTTAACGAGACGCCGGGCAAACATGGGCGCAAAGGTGGAACGCTTTGTACGATTCAATCAAAGCTTCGGCTATGGGAGTTTTAACCAGTGCCTTGGGAAGTCCCTACCCTACCCTATTAAGTGTACGACGTGCGTTATACCCACTATACCTACTCGTGTATAAGATATTTTTGTTTGTATAGGTCTTTGGGTATTGACTGGCTTTTTAAAGATGCTTCGCTACGAAGACGTTTGGGATTACGTGGATGTTTTTGATGTGAAATTAAATAAGGGCTTAGTATTTTATGTTTAAGTATATCATCAAAAATGTATGTATGTGTGTTTTGTATTATATTTTCTTTATTTTTGATTGTTGTTTAAATTTAGGATAAGAAATGTTATATATTTTTATAAATAAATTACTTAGTTCTTCAATATTTTGTTTCCAATAAAGATATTATATGGCAATTAGTGAAATGTGAGTTTTTATTCTTTTTTATCTTCAGTTTCGAGCTGTATCCCGCATGTAGAATGTAGAACCTATTGTTAAGACACTCCGCGTCCCACTTTCCGCCGAATTCTGGAGGAATTGCTTGTTGAGTGGCGGAACTCGCCAACGCTGCGCTTTGCCTTGACACCAGATAGAAGACCACGACTGGCCTCACTGACTTTTCTGACTGAAATAAATGAATGTAATACTTTAACTTACACTTCAACTCACATAATTATATTACTGTTTATAAATAAACTGGCTTAATTTATAAAGAAAAATGTTACAAAAACATTAAATATAAGTGTGACTGTAAACACGATAGGCTGTGGGTTCGATCTCCATTGAGGAAAAGAAATTAATTCATCTTCCTACCACGCTTTGTGCGGGATACACCGTGAAGAAAAATACAACATTTCAAATCTAGTGGAAAAATCATTAGAGTTGTTCCAGCCCGAAGTAAAATAGAATTATGTTTATAATAACGTTGTCGTGTACCATTATTGCGAGAGTAACACATGTCGCGCTGCGGAGTGTTAGCTCTGTACACATTACACTGTTCTTACAATTTTATTCAATTTACTTAACGAGACACTTAACGTTAAACTAGTTTAAACTTGCCGTGTTTACTGTGAATGTTTTATAATGTTACTGTTGTTTTGAACTGTAGATATGTTTGCAAGTTTAAAATGAATTAGTTATTATTATTATTATTATTTAGTTTTATATTTATTAATCTTTCTTTTTCAAGGCCGTCCGTCGTGGCGTACAAGGTGTAGGTTCGATTCTGACTTAGGAGAATGAAAAATGTAATACTCTCATTTTTTCGCTGTGGTAACGCGGCAAAACGCGGCGTTAAATTCCGCCACTCCACATACAATGCTTCTAGTATTCGGCGCCCTCTTCCTATCCTGATATACGAGTATGCGGGATATAGCGTGAAGCTAAAAAATGTTATAAAATATATTTCTAAATTTTTGTGTTGTTGTTAAACTGTCCATGTTAGTTTAAACATGGTTACGGATAAAAATTCCACTTGAGAGAATATTTTAATGAACTAAATTAATACATTTTAAAATGTTATCACACGCTTAAGTAAGGAAAATATTTAGAAACATATAATAGCAAAAAAATTTTCCGTTTTCAAGAGTCGCGGGTTCGAGTCCCGCTAAGTTACAATTTATAAATATTACATTTATACTTATTTTTATTATATTACTTATTGCATTTATAAATATTCTTAAATCCTTTGGGTGTTAACGATCTTTAAAATTTGTTCAAATATTTATTAAATAACATTTTATCACACCAAATGAGCATTATTAGAAATATATTTTGGGTTGAATAAAATTGTACAAATCACTCTAAGATGCTAATAAAACAATAATACTGCAACAGGTAGGTATAAAAAAAATTGAAATAATTTGATATGGCTTAATTAGTTAGAGCGCTTGGACCGTTACCAAGAGGCGCGGAATCGAGTCCCGCTTCGTTATTGTTTTATATGTTTATAAATATAATAATAACTGCACACTCTTCACTCATGAGATCACTCGTGGTGCAAGGGCATAAGCGTGTGACTAAAAACGCGATGTGTTGTGGGTTCAATTTCCACTTGATGAAATAAAATATTTAAAATTTTCATTTTCTGTCTCTGGTAATTCGGCAAAACGCGGTGCTGTCCACCACTCAACTCCAGAATACGGCCGAAAGTGGGAAACAGAGTGTTTTAACACTAGGCTATCTATGCTAACCCCGCTGTGGGCGTGAAGCACTCTCTTCAATTTTCGTCATTGAGTCGTATAACGTCCACATACAAATCCATTTTTGCTCTACGTGTAAAATTCTTCTAGAAAATAAATGGAGAACGGAGTGTCATAACACTATATTTAATATGGCTAGGACCAACGTGTAAAGGTAAAATGACAAATAAACCAGTTGAAATATATAAATGTACACGTTTTCAGTAACTAAAACTTCAAGTTAGTTCTATAACGTATCCAAGAAATCACTTTAGGTTGAGTTAGCATACTTTTGAGCCCAAATAAATCCACTTCATTCAGAACTTTTGGCGACCAGCTGACACGTATCCAGCAAGTTAAATTTAACTTACCACCTAAAAGCTATGTTGAATCTTAGAATTCAGATATAGATGTTAGTGAATCTACCTTTTAGGTACTAGGTATATATAGAATTTTTGAACAAATCAATGCTTTATTTTGAATATTTTTATATAAAGGAAAAATCACGTCAGCTTCACGCTGTATCTCGTACACAGAAGGGTAGGCAGAGGGAAATAGTGTTAAGACACTCCGTTTCCCAAAATCTTTTCCGTTACTCATACAAAGATTTTTTTAAATATTATATAGTGGAGGCCATTCGTGGTGCAGCGGCACGAAGTGTAACTGTAAAACTAACTAGTTGTGGGTTCGTTCCCCATTCGAGGAGATGAAATATTTACTAGAATTTATATTCCCATTTCTTCGCTCTGGTGTCGAGGTTAAGCGCGTTTGGTGTCGAGTTTTGCCACTCAACACGCAATGCCTCCAGAATTCGGCAGAAAGTGGGAAACGGAGTGTCTTAACACTAGGTTCCCTCTGCCTACCCTGCTGTGTGCGGGATACAGCATGAAGCTGATTTTTTTTATTAATATAGTGGATTAGTGCATGGGCTTCATTATTTGATAATAAACAAAATACTTGTTAATATAATGTGATAAAAATTGTAATTAAATAGTTACGATAATTAGCTTATCCTGTTGAAAATTCATGTATCGCTTCGGGTCAATTTAAAATTGGGCTACCCGTATGTATATTTGCATATTCGCCTTAATTGGATGACGGAAATATATTTTATATATTGAAAAATTTTTAACAAACGCAGTAGGTACTGGGTGCGGCTGGTGTTCTACCGATTTAGATCTGTTGATTTTATTTATGCATCTTTAGTGTTGAGGCCGTCGTGGTGTATG
Organism: Heliconius erato x Heliconius himera; assembly: GCA_013421005.1. Taxonomy (NCBI): domain Eukaryota; kingdom Metazoa; phylum Arthropoda; class Insecta; order Lepidoptera; family Nymphalidae; genus Heliconius; species Heliconius erato x Heliconius himera. The sequence continues at coordinate 19,937 of JAATLQ010036364.1, read as the reverse complement.
GGCACAAGTGTGTAAACTCGACGGTTGTGGGTTCGCGATCGATGTCTGAACGCGGAACGGAGTTTCTCAACACTAGGTTTTTCTGCCTACCCTGCTATGAGGGTTATGTAAAGGTGAAAAGAAAGATGATACGTTAAGCGCCATTTTATCATAAGAAAAAATGATACAGAAGTAATAAGTTTTATATTGGATATATTAATTAGTCATTATAGGCTGACATGTAAATCCAAAATGATGTAAAAAAATGAGAATAAATATAGCAAGTAAAACTAGCACTTACAAATTGTAGATATTACAAGAATATTTGTTTAATTTGAAGACTACAGGTTAAAAAAAATTTACTTTTATGTTACAAGAGTAAAAATAAAACTGACGTAGTAATTCATATAAAATCCAAAGAAATCATATATTTCTGACTTATGATAAATTAAGTTATTTCACTAGATCCCGCGTTCTTAGAAAAATGTTACCATTATTTGCTCATTCGTTATAGTCGTCAATAGTTTTTGAGTGATGAGGAGCCGTTTTTATGTCTGTATAAAACTTATTATTAATATAATATAGCCTGGCATAATAGAAATGTGAAACATATAATATTTTCTAAAGGTTACCGTTCCTTAAAAGAAAAAAGAAACTTATTTTTTTTATAAATATACTATCGGTATATTTTGGTAGTGGGTAACGGGGTGTCTTAACACTAGGTTCCCTCTGCCTACCCTGCTGTGTGCGGGATACAGCGTGAAACTGATTAAGTTTTTTGTTATGTGTAGGCAACAAACGATAACAAACTTGTATTTGTAGTTCATTTCCGTTGACTTACAAACATAAAATTAACATAATTTATTTCTAATTTCCTTTTAAATTAATAAATAATAGAAAATATTATGTTAAATAGAAGTGGCAATTAGTAACTACTCCGGCGTGTAGCAGATAAGAGTGTCGTAGCCATGCAAGTCGTAGCATCTCGTAGCGATACAAAACTTATTATTGTAGTACAACCGTTGTTATTGTATACACCCGTATATGTATTTAGCTTATAAATAAACTAAATAAAAATCTAATCAGCTTCACGCTGTATCCCGCACTCAGCGGGGTAGGTAGGGGGAACCTAGTGTTAAGACACTTCGTTCCCCACTTTTCGCCGAATTCTGGAGACATTGCGTGTTAAGTGGCGGAACTCAACGCCGCGCTTTATCTAGACATCAGAATGAAGAATTTCCTCGCGTGTATAATAACTATAAATCAGAGAGGAGTATAAATTGACTATATATAGTTTATCTAATATCTAGTTTCAACAAATGAATTTAATATATTCTAGTATGTTTAGTAAAAAAATAATCGGAAGATATTTAAAGACAAAAAATATTTTTATCATTTAAAAAATTAATTCAGCAAAAAGTTGGGAACGGAGCGTCTTAACACTAGGTTCCCTCTACCTACTCTGCTTTATGCGGGATACAGCGTGAAGCTAAAAACATTTTTAACAAAACCCTTCATATAATATTTCAAATTGTTTTTTTTTAATTAACCTAATGTATTGTTAAAAGGCATATCTAATGTAATACATACAAGTAAGTTGAACAAATTTGAAAGCTCACTCGCATCTCGCCAGTGTAAAGTCTATTTGGATGTAGGGTAGGAACTAATTTGTTTAATTGCTATCTGGTTAAGTTTGAATGATGTGGAGAATGTAATCTCGTTATAACATCTAAACTTCTATTTTTTCATTAAAAAGCACCGTAGATGATTATATTTCTGTTGTTTTATACAAATCTATTGATATTTTTTTTACAGAAAATAATATATTATCATTTTCTGTAAACCTGCGCGGTTTTCTAAATAAATAGATTAGAACTTGTCCAAACCTACTGGTTGTCCTAACACGTTATAATTAATATAATGCTATTACAAAAATGTAATTCATTTAACTATTAAAATATTATGATTAGTCATCTATTTTTAGTAGTTTTACTAAGAAGCAAGCAGAGGGAACCTAGAAACTCAATGTTAAGACGCTTCGCCCTCATAAAGACTTCCATTCACTTTTTGTCGAATTCTGGAGGCATCGCTGAGGTGTAGAACTCAACGCCGAGCTTTGTCACATTACAGAACAAGAAAATTAAAATATTAAATATTTAGTTTCCTCGAATGGGAATAGCACCCCAATCCTGTCGCGCTTACTGTGGCACGCCAAACCACGCCACGACTGGCGCAGACTGGCGAATACCGATTAAACTAGGTAAACCTACTATATAGGTAGGTTATATCAACATTATCATCCAATATGGCATAAACATACGCACTATACAGGTTTTATATATGTAGATAAAAACATATATTACCCTTCCAGTATAAATAAAGCTATGGAACATCGCTTATCTATCCTATTTTGAGATGATGGCTCGTTTCGGTCCGTCGTTCGGTCCTAATGAAAAGATAATAGCTGTTTAGAAGCTTCGCTACGTTCAAATATTAAGTACCTTGCGGATGTGCTGTTTTTTATTTATGTTAAAAGTCGAAAAAAACTCTAAAGATTAAGATTAGAATTGCTACTTTGGTAAATTTTGAAAACTTTATTTACTGTTGATGTTGGTAACTAAAAAAAGTAAAAAAGAACATAAATTACTGTAATATTTTGCATTTGCACATGATTTATTTGTTTGGCAAAATCAGAATACACTTAATAAACGACACAGAATGAAAATCATTCTAAAAACTAAAATATCTGCTTCACGCTGTATGCCGCACACTGCAGGGTAGGCAGAGGGAACCTAGTGTTAAGACACTGCGTGGGGAACGCAACTTTCTGCCGTATTTTGGAGGCGTTGCGTGTTGAGTGGCAGAACTCAACGCCGCGCTTGTCCTCGACACCTGAGCGAAGAAATGGAAATATAAATTTAAGTAAATATTTCATCTCCTCGAGTGATCGAATCGGATCAAACCCACAAGAAGTCGGTTTTACAGTCACACTTTGTTCCCCTGCGCTACGAATGGCCTCTCATCAAAATCATCTCGCCTCAATTAATAGTTTCAAATATCATAGAAAAAAGAAACAAATACTAGTGAAGTACGGAATTTCAATTTTTAATATGGTTATTTCTTCTACGTTAACTGAAAATAACATTTATTTAAACTAAACCTAGAATGGACACAGATACATTTTTTAGCGTTACGCTGTATCCCACTCATAGCAGAGTAGGAAGAGGGAACCTGGGAACCTAATGTTAAGACACTCCGTTCCCATTAAGACACTTTCGTTCATCGCTCTCCGCCGAATTCGAGAAGCAATGCGTATTGAGTGGTTGAACACAAAGCTACTAACAAAAAATAAAATAGATTAATATTAAACATATATATTTAGCGAAATAAAGATAGGAATGAAGAATTCTTTGCCTTTGGGTAGATTGCATTATTAGGCCGTGGCCTCCATTCAAATAGACACGGCTAACTCCTACATATTAATAAAACTAAATCACACTTGGGGAAATTTTTTATACGTTTTCTAAATAAGTTAGAAAATAAAAGTTATGGTTTTCTTATTTTTTTTTAAATAGTAAATGTTATATTATATGATTTTTAATATGTAAATTATAATTATTGAAACCAGTCGTGGCGCAGGACCACAAGCGTTTGACTGCTAACACGACAGGTTGTGGGTTCTGTTCCCACTCGAGCAAATGGAGTATTCCATATTTTCATTTCTTTGGTCTGGTGTCAGGGATTATTGTGAGGGATAAAATGTAAAGCTAAAAAAGAATAAAAATATATTAAATATTATATGGTAATGTATTTTTAATGTATTAAAAATCCTTTTAGTACACGGATCAACAACTTCGTTTTATCTAAGAAATCCCTTTCCAATTTACTGGAAATGGATACATAACAATTACTTTTTATGAACTACTATTCAAAGACGTCCCAAGTGTAGGTAATAACTGCAAACCTTCTCTATATAACTAACCTATGACTTTACAATACAATATTAAAAAATATAATAAAAAATACATATACAAAGTTAAAAACAAATTGAGGCCATCATGGCATAGTCGGACAAGATAATATAGGTCACGGCGTTGAGTTCCGCTACCGTTTCGGTGTACAGTGTTTGTGACATTTGAGTGGAATGTGGGGAAATGTATAAATTATTATGTTGGTATTAGTTTTGCTGCTTTTCCTGATTTTTAGAAACTAGATACTAGCTTACAATGTTAACATTTAAAGAAACTGTGCGATCACAACTTTCCATATGGCCTTCCACACTTTTTTCTTATTCTATACACTGCTGAGGTATTGTATAGAATACCGAATTATACAGATTGCCGGTAACCTATAGTATTGTATAAAATATTGCAATTGCCATTAATAAAAATAGTGGTCACATTTATGCATTTCTTACATTATCGTATAATTTTCAGCTTCACGCTGTATCCCGCACACAACATGGTAGGCAGAGGAAACCTAGTGTTAAGACACTCCGTTCTTCACTTTCCACCGAGTTTTGGAGGCATTGCGTGTTGAGTGGCGGAACTCAATGCCGCGCTTTGCCTCGACACCAGAGCAAAGAAATGAAAATATAAATGTAAATAAATACTACATTTCCTCGAGTGGAGATCGAACCCACAACCAGTCGTTTTTACAGTCACATTTTGTGCCTCTGCACCACGACTGGCCTCATTATTGTATAATATTTAGTGTTGTTCCTCTTGTCATTTAAGCGAATCGTCCCCGCTTCCTTCATTTACTGATATAATAGCGTGAACTGGAAGCATACTTCCTGTAATGCACCCCTCTTTTACATTTTTCGCTGCAGTTTATTTTCATCTCACTGAGCAATGTTCAATATTTATCATGACTTTTAGTATTCCACAGAAGTTGCGCGACGCGACGCAGTATCAAAATAAAAGCGATTTTATATTTTTTGAAATTTCTCTTATTTTAGTTAGAGCTGACTGTCGACCTGGTTTTGTTTCTTTTTATTATATCACATTCGCTCTTATTTGACATTGGAGTAATGCTTACAATTTTTTTTTACTTTCTCGGTATTTTTTTTTCTGCATGTAGCAGGGAAAGCTGAGGGAACCTAGTGTTTAGACACTCTGATCCCCGCTTTCCACCGAATTCTGGAGGCAGTGGCGGAACTCAACGCCGTTTTTTGATTTGACACACGAGCAAAAAAATGAAAATATTAAATATTTTATTTCTTCGAGTGGGAATCGATCCCACAACCTGTCGTATTCAGTCACACACTTGGAGCCTTGCGCCACGACTAGCCTAGATAGTTGTTTTCAATAATTTAAAATACATCATGTTATTTCTCCCAATATTCAAAGTGAAGCTGGAGTAAGCTATGCATGTAGGTATATCGTGTCGAGAAATCCAATTTGCCTGTGCAATAAAAGAGTCTCAAAGCTTAGCTGCTCACAAAAATTTCGTCCTTTGCCAGACATCTGTGGTACAATTTGGGTTCATATAAATGGTTTTTATTTACTTCTTTTGGCACCAATACACTACTTTACTTTTATGTATAATACTAGAATTTAATTTTAAGTAATAGTTTTTAGATTACTTGAAAATTTTATTTTAGTATTAAGAATATTAAAGCTTAAAAATAAAAAAAAATATACAGAAGTCTAACTTGAGGCCAGTCGTGGCGCAGGGGCACAAAGTGTGGCTGTAAAACCGATTGGTTGTGGGTTCGATCCCCACTCGAGGAGATGAAATATTTATTTACATTTATATTTTCATTTCTTCACTCTGGCGTCGAGGCAAAGCGCGGCGTTGAGTTCTGCCACTCAACACGCAATACCTCCAGAATTCGGTAGAAAGTGGGGAACGGAGTATCTTACACTAGGTTCCCTCTGCCTACCTTGCTGTGTGCGGGATACAGCGTGAAGCTAAAAAAAAAGAATATTAAGCTTCAAAATAAAAAAATATACAGAAGTCTAACTTTCTCATTAAAGGCTAACTTAATTTAACAAAGAAAAAATATCGAAATATTAGTAGATCTAAATATTCTAGTTACGTCTCAACCGCTCCCTTTTCGCCATTTCCCTTATAAAAACCATTGTACGGGTCTATTATTTAGAGGAACTACTAAAGCGCTTGGTGTTTAACATGAATAAGCAATGTAGGTGAAAAGAAAAAAGTGAAAAGAAAAAATAAACTTGTGGCCTCGCTACCGTTATTTTTTCATATCTAAACAATTACAGAGCGAACAAAAAACGAAATCTTTTTACGTCACATGGCGGCAGCGTAAACGTCGACTGCGAACTATGAAATATTCTATAAATATAATATTTTTTATTAGTGTTGAACATATTATTGTATAATTATACATTGGGTTATATTAAAAAACAAAAATATTAAATTAAAAGTAATTATTTATGTTTGTATGTCAAAATCAGGCAGTCGTGGCGTAGGGGCACAAAGTGTGCCTGTAAAATCGACTGGTTGTAGGTTTGATCCTCAATCGAGGAGATGAAGTATTTAGTTAAATTTATATTTCTACTTCTTCGCTTTGGTGTCGAGGTAAAGCGCGGCGTTGAGTTTTGCCACTCAACACGTAATCTCAGAATTTGACAGAAAGTTGAAAAAGAAAGGGAACGGAGTGTCTTAACACTAGGTTCCCTCTGCCTGCCCTGCTGTGTGCAGGATACAGCTTGAAGCTGATTTATATATTTATTTTTATTTATAATTGCAAAGCTTCATCCCATGTATAGAAAAGAGAACCTAGTGTTAAAACCCACCGTTCACCGCTTTCCGCGCAATTTTTAAATACTGAATGTTGAATGGCAGAAAACAACGCTGCACTTTGTCTTGTAACAAAGGCGAAAAAGATGAAAATTAAATAAAAAATATAGTTTAAAAATAGAAAGAAATAGTAATAATATAGCCTATTAAATAGAAATATAATTTAAAAAATATAAAACAAATTTTATCGCTTTACAATCAACCCTTACTTTTATGCGTAAAAGCGTGCAAATGACATTCTTATCATTCACTGAATGTAGCCCGGGGGACGCGAAATAATCGCACGTCGTTTTTTTCGCGGTGATGTAAACAGATGACCGCGGGTTCAAAGCTCTCGCGAGGGGGGGGAGGGGGGGTCGGTAACAAAAGATGCTCGTTTCCTCGCCCGTTCCGCCATGGGTCGGGGAGTGGGGTACAATAGACCCATTGTTTGTGCCCGGTGACAGGAAAAACTCCGACCTCCGTGTTTCTGTGAATATTTTATTTCCTTCCCCTTCATTCTTTACGCTTTTTTTTCTTCTTATTCACCGTAAGCTCCTTTGACGTTGACTGGAGGAAATCAAACTTGTTTGCTGAGATCACGTCATGACGCCCTTCTAGGGTTTTATGATAAAAGCATATCCAAATTAATAAATAAAATAATTACACATTGTTAATTTATATTATTTTATTTCGTTTTCGATTTCATATTGTATTATAAATCTTCTTTAAATGTGTATATAATCACAGCATAAACTATAATCCTTCAATATTTACAATATCCTACGATAGCCATAAAAAGTATAAAATACCGGTATAATTCATAACCGGGCGGACGGCTCTACATCCGGCGGATGTATGCCCCCTTCCCCTGACCCTTTCCGGACCGTTCTCCTCATGATTCCTTATTTACCCGTTTTTCCTTATCAAGTCGTACCATTCGCCTCACATTAGTAAGGATCCTGCGGCATTGAGAATGTTTTTTTTTATTTATAATCTTGATTAACTTTTCTGTTTGGTAAGAGAAAGAAACCAAGTTAATTAAATGATAACGTTCTCGATCTGTTAATACATTGGCGTTAATTTGTGTTAAATAAATAAAAATAAAATAAATCAACTTCACGCGGTATCCCGCATACAGCAGGGTAGGCAAAGGGAACCTAGTGTTAACAAACTTCGTTCCCCACTTTCTGCCGAATTCTGGAGGCATTGCGTGTTGAGTGGCATAACTCAACATTGCGCTTTGCCTCGACATCAGAGCGAAGAAATGGAAATATAAATTTAAGTAAATATTTCACCTCCTTGAGTGGGGATCGAACCCACAACCAGTCGGTTTTACAGTCACACTTTGTGCCGCTGCGTCACGACTGGCCTCTGTATAATAGAATTTGTTAATATTTAATTTATTTGAGGCCATTTGTGGCGCAGGGGCACAAAGGTGTTATTGTAAATGAGATGTAATATTTAATATTTTCATTGGTTCGCTTTAGTGTCGAGGCAAAGCGCGGTGTTGAGTTCCGCCACTCAATAAGCAATGCCTCCAGAATTCAACGGAAAGTGGGGAGCGGAGTGTCTTACAATTAGGAGTACTCTCCCTACCCTGCTATATGCGGGATACAGCATAAACTTTGAATAGGAAGATGCGTGGGTGTAGGAAGAGGGGGAGCCGGCTGTTCCCTGCCCACCACAGAAATTTTACATACAACAAAATTTGCCCCTAAAAATTTAAAAACAACAACATTTATACAAACATGTCCTTTCAAACCAAAAGTCTAGGCCCAAAATATCCCTCGATACTCTAATGGGAAGATATCTCGACATCATACTATTACCAAGACACCATCTTTATAAGATCCTATACAAAATCATATTTCTACTGAGTTAAAAGAGTAATAAAATATTAAACACGCAATAAAGAGGCCATAAACGTCTGTGAACAATTTTAATATTATCGTGTAAAAGCGCAGCCGCATAGGGAAATGTCGTTTAAATATGCCTCTATTTTTTAAATACATCCCTAGAGAATATGGAAACCTGTAGGATATATGTTGGTACTGTTTTATTTTCACTTCTCTAATAACAAATGTATGTATGTATAGTTTTATGTTCGTGCCAATTAATGTTTCGTAGTTAAGAACAAAGTTAGCCTTGTTCAATGAAAATATTTTTTGTGAAAGTTAGCTCTAGCGTTCTTAACTATTTTGGTTAAAATAATAAGCGTTGTTTAATTTCATTTTAGTTTCCTATGTAATGTATTTAAATAAATTACGTTCCTGACTTTCCATCTGATTTTTGAGGCATTGAGTATTGAGTGGCGGAACTCAACGCTGCATTTTGCCTAGTTAAAATATTAAATGTTACATTTCCTCGAGCGAGAATCGAACATACTACCTTACATACATCTATAGTCACACTTATAGGCCTTAATTTATAATTAATATTTATTTAAAAAAAATAAATTAATTAAATTAGCTTCACGTTGTATCCCGCACACAGCAGGGTAGGCAGAGGGAATCTAGTGTTAAGACGTTCCCCACTTTCTGCCGCATTCTGGAGGAATTGCGTGTTGAGTGGCAGAACTCAACGCCGCGTTTATCCTCGACACCAGAGCGAAGAAATGGAAATATAAATTTAAGTAAATATTTTATTTCCTCGAGTAGGGATCGAACCCACAACCAGTCGGTTTTACAGTCACACTTTGTGCCGCTGCGCCACGACCAGCCTCAATTATTACCGGCCTAATATTTATTTAATATGCAATAATGTAGTATAGAGTAAGACTCTACATATTATATGGAAACATATTTATAAAGTAGCCGTCACGGCTGGAGCTCTACATCCGGCGGATGTTCCACCCGGCCCCTGCCTCCCCGCCTACACGATTTCCAATGGAATCCATTCGTTTTTTCGCTCCTTATCCCAACTCATGCGAAACACATTACGTAGGTATACACTTGTAACACAATTTGTTTTATAAATACTTCTTACGGATCAGCGAGCTTCGGTTTGATTGAGTGAAACTTTGAAGAACGAAAATAAGAAAATGATTATTTTATATATATAGAGGCCAGTCGTGGCGCAGCGGCACAGAGTGTGACTGTAAAACCGACTGGTTGTGGGTTCGATCCCCATTCGAGGAGATGAAATATTTACTTAAATTTATATTTGCATTTTTTCGGTCTGGTGTCGAGGTAAAGCGCGGCGTTGAGTTCTGCCACTCAACACGCAATGCCTCCAGAATTCAGCAGAAAGTGGGGAAAGGAGTGTCTTAACACTATGTTCCCTCTGTCTACCCTGCTGTGTGCGGGATACAGCGTGAAGCTGATTTATTTATTTGTTATTTTATATATGAAGAAATATTATACTTTTTGTTTAAGTGTAAATGTTAATAGCGTTTTTTAAGAAAAAATAATTAAATCAGCTTCACACTATATCCCGCACAAAGCATGAGCAGCCTCGCCATGGCGTTTTTTATTATTTCATTTTAATGATCCTATAAAAAAAACACCTCAATCTCTTAACTATGTGGCGATTTATGGTATATTTTACGAGAATTGTCTATATATATATGTATATTTAGCGAGGGTTCCTTTATTACAATCTTTGGGAAACATTTCCTCCAACCGGAAAACCATTCATTTAAGATTGTATACAAAAAGGGACCTCTATTGAATGCTGACTCCGAATCAATTTACCATTTCTTTATAATCTGTTTCTCTCTCTAGCGAAGTCATAACCTTTTAATCTTTACGTATAATGTAAACATGTTCTGTAAAGAATAAAAAATCCTTTAGGCAGGAAGAGAAAATTTAGTGACATGTCACTTTCAAGATACGTATAGACATTATACCACTTCAATAAATTATATTAAAAAAGTGTAAGAAATGAGATATAACAACGTAAAGATAATGCTTCTTCCTTAGATATATGATATTCTAATCTCTGAGATGATCTCTCTCATTGACAGAGTTTTAGACAGAGAACCTAGTATAAAAACACTCCATTCTCTGTTTTCTAACTCAATTCAAGACACCGTCTTATGTAGTAAAAGTAAAAACTCAACAAAGCGTTTTGGTTCACCAGAACGTGAAAATGAAAATAATTTAAATATAACACTCGATTGCGGAAATAAAATTAAGAAAAAAACGTGTTCAAATGCTTTGTTATAATGTACTTAATTTTAATATACACTAACCACATTTCAAATATTGAAAGAACTAACTTTTAGTAATTAAAACCAGAATTTGATATCGAAAAATCTCGTATTGTGCCATAGGGAGCCGGTAGGGCACGGGTGCTGGGTAGGCACAACCTGGCATGTAACTCGAGGCTCTCATCTCATGCCCACGTCAATAATTGGAGCGGTTGTTCATGTGTTTTTTGTTTCTGCAGCGGTACTCTCGACGGGGAGGCTTTGTTCGGGCTCGCAAGGCGCGCCGGACCGCCCGCCCGCCCTGCCACCACCGCCCAACGTAAAACGGTTCGTATTTTTCATTGTTGCTTTAAAGCTTTATAGGTTTTGCTTTATTTATGCCCTTTATATCTTTCCATACAAGATAAATGCCTGGAAGCCGATGTTCTGTTTGCAATAGTTAAATAGTTTAGAGTCGATTGTTGTTATATAGAACATTGAGTTAAATTGTATATTATTAAGTAATAATTAGCTTGACGCTGTATCCCGCATACAGCAGGGTAGGCAGGGAACCTAGTGTTAAGACACTCCGTTGCCCACATTCCGACGATAATTTCGAGCTATTGCGTGTTGAGTTAAAATTTAAAAAAAATATTTAAAAAAAAAAGGAATTTATCACTTAAATATTACATGTTAAGCTGTGACAGCCTAAGATTGCACCTTAACAGCTTGTAACAGTGCGCCAATATTTTATATATACAGCTTCACGCTGTGTCGCGCATACAGTAAGGTAGGCAGAGAGAACCTAGTGTTAGGACACTCCACTTTTCACCAAATTCTTGAAGCATTGCGTGTTGATTGGCGGAACTCAACACCGCACTTTTCATACACTAGGTTCTCTATGTTCACTATTTATATTTAAAAAAAAATCATATAAAAAGCGTTAAGAAAAAAATCACATAAAAAGAGTGTTTAATTAAAAATATAGTAACTAAATCTGTTATAATTATACAGTTGTAGAAAGTAGAATCCACGTAATGTTTACACGCATATTTAGCTTGCTAATCGCGGCTGTCTGTTGACAGCTTTATGTTAACAACACAGAAATTAATTACAAAGCAAATGTTTGTGTTTTGAATTTGTTTCATATATCTTTTTGTTAATATAAATAAATAAATAAATCAGCTTCAGCGCTGTATTCCGCACACAGCAGGATAGGAAGAGGGAACCCAGTGTTAAGACACTCCGTTCCGAACTTTCTGCCGAATTCAGGAGGCATTGCGTGTTGAGTGGCAGAACTCACCGCCGCGCTTGTCCTCGACACCAGAGTGAATATTTATAAATTTAAGTAAATATTTTATCTCCTCGAGTGGGGATCGAACCCACAACCAGTCGGTGTTACAGTTACTCTTTGTGCCACTGCCACTGGCCTCAATTTATTATTAATATTTTATATAAATTTACACATTTAAATCAATGAAAAACCGGTTGAAACCTCCACAATCTCGAGATAAAAGGTCTTGACAGACGAACAACAAAGTGATCCTTCTATAAGAGTTTCATTTTTACCTTTTGAGGCACGGAACCCTATAAATAAGAGCAAAATGTGTGTAGATATAAGTACATATAATTTTATTTGTTTTTATTTTTTTCGAGTAATAAAAACAATGTTTTCCTCAAGGAAAACGAGAATTGATTAAAATTCCTACATGATTAAATTAATTAAATGTTTAAACATTGTTATTTCAATTAATATAAGTGGTACATAAGAAAGATATTAAAAGTTAGTTAAATTTCATCTCTTTTATCTCCGATTAGAAGAACGAATATCAGTCGCCAGTTTTAAATTGCTAAAACGTGACCGCTTTTTTTCCTGAATGCGCTGACCAACGCGCTATTCTAATGATTTTGAGACGTATAATTTAAAAGCGCACAGCGTATTTAGTTTTTTCAAATAGTAAAAAAAATTAAAATAAAAAAATAAAATAATCGCTCTGGTATTGAGTTTCGCCACTCAAGACGCCTACCTTCTACTACAATTCAGCTGAAAATGAGGAATGGAGTGTCTTAACACTAAACTCCCTCAGCCTACAAGCTACATGCGTGATACAGGGTGAAGCTGAAAAAAAAATTATATCACGTTATATTTGCGAATAACGATCGAGAACGTGTTAATTGCTTTTTAAATTACACGGTAAACTCTCTCGACAAAGGCTACAGCGAGAGGCGAATTAATGCGATTCCATTGTAGTTAAATGAATATATTTTCCATACACGGCCCTTTCATTAATAACTTTCAATTAAATACAATACTTTCATAATATTAATTTATGGTATTATATATAACCTTTTATTTGTTCTAGTTGTTATAGATCGAATTAAATTACAATAGCAAGTATGTATGTATCAATTTTCTAAATAGTTATTTTATTGATTATTTCTCTTTCTTAAGTTACATAAAATATCTGAAATTCAAGTATCACACAGCAGGGTAGGCAGAGGGAACCTAGTGTTAAGACACTCCGTTCTCCACTTTCTGCCGAATTCTGAAGGCATTGCGTGTTGAGGGGCAGAACTCAACGCCGCGCTTAACCTCGACACCAGAGCGAAGAAATGGAAATATAAATTTAAGTAAATATTTCATCTCCTCGAGTGGGGATCGAACCCACAACCAGTCGGTTTTGCAGTCACACCTCGTGCCGCTACGCCACGACCGGCCTCGTCTAAAAAAAGTTTATTACATTAAAAAATGCCTTCCTCAATAGATTTTCTCATATATCTTCCATGAACAGACACCGATCAATTACTATTTTATTATAAGTATAGAATAGATAAGTACAATCAGAAAAAAAAGTTAATTTAAAAAAAAAAACAAACTAAAAAAGAAAAAAAAGTAGCATTATTCAAGAGTACACTCGTTATAAAGAGAAAACTCGTCCTTATTACCGTTCGTTCAGTACCTACTCAATCAGCGGTGAGTACCAGTGGGTACATACAAACAATGTAATATGGGGTATTGGGCCGTAAGCACCATACAGACGATGGGTAAGTATAAAAATGCAACGCTAGAAATATGGTGCAAATGAAGCTTCGATTTTAATAACATAATGCTTTTATTCTTTTTTTATTTTTTTAGCTTCACGCTGTATCCCGTATTTAGCGGGGTAGGCAGAGGGAACCTAGTATTAAGACACTTCGTTCCACACTTTCCACCGAATTTTAAGGCGGCGTTTAGTGGCGGAACTCAACGCCGCGTTTTTGTATTGGTTTCAGGGTGACGAAATGAAAATGTTAATAAACAATAATCGAACCCACAGCAGTCGCTTTGCCAATGACAATTATATTGATACTGCTATACTGCTGAAGAGCAATTGAAACGAGTCAATTGAAATTAAACTATTATTAAAATTCAAATTAAAAAAAAATCGGTATTAAGACAAAATATACCGTTGTAAATGTCTAAAGTCCTAAACGCAACTCAGAAGTTGCATATGACTTTCATATTAAATAGTTTTAGTAATATAATATAGTTTTATTTTAATTATCTTCACGCTGTATCCCGCACACAGCAGGGTAGGTAGGTATTGCGTGTTGAATGGCGGAACTCCAACGCCGCGCTTTGCCTCGACACCAGAGCGATGAAATGAAAAAAAAAATATTCAGAAACTTACAAAATCAGTAATATGGTCTTCTATAGCAAAACCCAAAGCATTTTACTCTCAGAACTTAAATTCATAACTTAAATGAAATGTTTCCCACGTTACTTAAATAATGTTTCCCCAACTTCTCCACAATTAAAATTAAATACTTATTAATTTCGTGAAAGTTTAAAAGGGTACTTTTATCCATCGAACCGAATTCTATTTGCATGACTAGGCGCGATAACGGTTTTAGGTCAGTCTAGTAGCAGTCCTCGACCTCGGTATACTTTTACAAATGAATTAAATATATATTTTTTTAAGATTTTGAAGTTATTAGACTATTTTGAAATTCTTTTTTAGTAGTAGGTATAAAACTACAATAAAACAATAGTTATCTTATGTTGTTGTTTAATATATAATGTATTAAGAAATATAAAGAAAGAAATAATATTTATTAACCAAACCTTTACACTATAAAAAATGTTCTTTTTGTATTGTAATTGTTACTCTTTACATACTTCTCTTATTTCTTACGTTGTACTTAGCTTCGTAATCCCTTACTCCGCTTACATTTCGCTGGAAAAGTGATATTTCATATCAAGTAACAGAATAATATCATTTTTCACAAAAAAACCGACTTCAAACGGTAAACTTATTTTCTCATTGATACCATTATTAGGACTGGACCGAATTAAAATGGGAGCCACTCAGGAAGCATCAGCTTTCAAACAAAAAAAGAATCATCAAGAAAATCGGTCCACCAGTCGACGTATATACAATCAAATTGTCTACCTCCTTTTATGGATGTCGGTTAAAACATTATCTAATCAAGGGATAAAAATATACGACTACACCACAAGCGACTTTAAAAGTTCTTAAAAATTGTCCGCGTATCTTGGTGTATGTATCGGTGTTATAATTTTCTATCCGTATAAGGGTGCGAAAATGAAATAATAAATTAAAAATCAAAATTAAGTCAGCTTCACGCTCGCAGCTACCCGCACACAGCAGGGTAGGCAGAGGGAACCTAGTGTTAAGACTCTCCGTTCCCCACTTTCTACCGAATTCTGGAGGCATTGCGTATTGAGTAGCAGACCTCAACGCCGCGCTTAACCTTAACACCAGAGCGAAGAAATGGAAATATATATAAATTGAATGGAAATGTATATAATATATAAATTTAAGTAAATATGAAATAATATTGATGTTATTATCAATTAACTTATCATATAATAGTTTAGATAGGTTCGGGCAAAGTTCGACGAGTTAATAGGATTGTGTCAGGCATTTTACATTTTGCTTTCACGAAGATTAGTTAGTTATATGTTGTTAAAATTAAATTGAATTAAATGAGCTTCACGTTGTATCCCGCACACAGCTGAGTAGGCTGAGGGACCCTAGTTTTGAGACACTCCACTATGGCGAGCGTTTTCGCCGATTTTTGAGGCATTGCGTGTTGAGTGGCGTAACTCAACGCCGAATTTTGCCTTGTTACCACATCGAAGAAATGAAAATAATAATTCATTCCAGTGGAGATCGGACCCACAGTCGTCGCGTTAAGGTCACACGCGTATGCTCCACGACGGCCTCTAATAATAGGAGCAAAGAAATGTAAATATTATTAAATAATAATTCATTCTTCTAAGTGGGAATCGAACCCCAACGGTCCCAATATTATATTAACACTAAAGTAAATACAAAATTGAGGTAAGTCGTCGTGAAGGGGCACAAAGTGTGACTTTAAAACCAAATGCTTGTGGGTTCGATCCCCACTCGAGGAAATGCAATATTTATTTAAATTTATATTTTCGTTTCTTCGCTCTGGGGTCGAGGCGAAGCGCGGGGTTGAATTCCACCACCCAATACGTAATGCCTCCCGAAATCGGTGGAAAGTGGGGAACCGAGTGTCTTAACACTAGGTTCCCTCTGCCTACCCTGCTGTGTGCGGGATACAGCGTGAAGCTGATATAATTTAATTTTCATTTATCAATAAAAAAATGCATAAAGTAAACCGGAAATTGTTAATTATGAAGAGTGTCATAGGCTTGACTCGATAGCAACATCAGCTACTTTTAATAGGTCATATACGCGGCGGATTATTTTGATGATAAACGCTAAAAGGATATCACTAATAATGCAAAATATAGTTTAATATTAAAAACTACTATATATGCATATTTGACTCAAATACCGATTCAGCATGCTATAATCAAATTATATTTTTTTTTTGTCCGACTGCGCAAAGGAGAGTAATGTGTTTATTAGTTTATGTATGTATGTGTGTTCATATATGGCAGTGCAACCCAATATTTTAGCCAATTTTGATGATTCTTACGTCAATCGATTCGTCTTAATCTTCCGAATTTCACTAAAGACATGGCTGTTATCAAAAGTCATCATATGAAAACCAGTTGCCGTATTGTCAAAATGAAAAAAAAAAACGACAAACTAATTCTACTTGAGTATCGTTGAATCTAAAATTAAGGTATTTAAAATATATAGTAAGCTTCCTTTCATAATTTTATTAACAATATTAACTTTATTTTTCATAATAATATTTTCGAGTCCTACCTTTCTTTACCATATACACATATGTACACTTAAAAGCTGTTATTTCATGTCAAATTAAAATAAATATACTAAATATTTACTCATCCATTTATTTTATTTGTTTATAATTTTATAAAGCAAATTAAATAAAATTATATTATATTTTAACTTCTTCCCTTTGGTGTAATGGCAAAAGGCGCGGCGTTCAGTTCTTCCACTCAACACGCAACGCCCGAATCCAGCGGAAAATGGGGAACGGAGTGTCTTGAAACAGAGTGTCTTGAACACTGGGTTCCCTTTGCCTACCATGCATGATACTGTGCGATGCTGATTTAACTAAAACTATAAATATCATACAAGATTAATTAAATAACATATTTTGATAACGATATATTACATTTGTTTCTTGGAACCACAACCGCAAAATGTACAAACTGCGGTGACAATATATTGAAAACCGCTGTGAACAGATAGATGATTAAATGAAACTTTGAAACAATATATATTTTTGTAAGCAATTAGCCAATAAGCTTCTAAGTAGAAAAGTGACGGACAGATAAAAGAGTTTAATTTTTCTTCCAGTTACATACTCTACAGCCTTAAAAAATTTTAACTTGTTAGTTAGTTAGTTAGCGTTACAAGTAATATGATAATTAAAAAAATAAAACAGCGTCACGCTGTATCCCGCACACAGCAGTGTAGGCAGAGGGAACCGGGAATTTAGTAATAAAACACTCCGTTACAAGCATTTTTGAATCGTAAAATAAACATAAGCAAGTGATATCAAATATAATAACATCAACAAAGTGTACCTTATAAAATGTAATATAATTTTAATAGTTTATCGTAAAAATAATCATTTTAGTCGTTTGTATGTTTGTTATTATTTTTTAGTCTTTTGTCATAATAATAATATTTTTTTTAATAAGCAAGTATACTTATATATCAGTTGCTTCTAATATATATTTTTTGTAATTTTTTCCCCTTACATCACATTCACAATTATGTAATTTCGTATAAAGGGCAGAGTACAGTGATGTATTACTTTTTAGATCCTTCCGGCCTTTCTCACAAATGAGGGAGATGTATGAAGAAAAAAAAAAATATGTATATTAATAATATTATATAAATAATGAATGCTATTACCTGGTTCAGTAATTTAATGAATTTCGTGTTAATTGCTTTCGGTAATGAAAATGCTGAGTTATTAGCATATTTTTAACGGATTTATTAAATACCAATTGTGGTCGCGAATATTGGAATTTGTTGATACGTGGCTCGAGCTCTAATTGGATATAGTAAATAATTATATTAAATCTTTTTAATCTCTTTAACAGCTTATTATTTTTCCTATATGTACGTATGTATGGCGACAACATTACTTTTTTACAGGTTTTTGCGTTATCCCGCATCTATGAGAATAAACAGAGTAAAGTTAGTGTCAAGACACTCCGTTCACAATTTTTCACCGGAATTCATGATATTGTGTGTTAAATAACGCATCTCAAATGTGCATTTTATCTTAAAACTTTCACTTCATTTCTCCAATTATGGGATTCAAACCACCACGTTTACAGTCAAACGCTGTGTCACTGTAAAGTGGGATATCTCACTTATATAAAAATATGAACGACTATGTATTTTTTATATATCATTGTCGTTTTATATACATACAAACTTATATATAAAATCAGCTTCACGCTATATCCCGTACACAACAGGGTATGCAGAAATAACTTAGTGTTAAGACACTCCGTTCCCCACTTTCCGCCAAACTTACATTCTAAGTATATATTTATAGTTTTATGGTCTAAGTAGTACACTAATTACGCGTATACGCGAATGTCAGTTTGTGATAAATTGGTATACGTTACGCCCATCCATCATAGATATCGCGCTGGTGAAGAAGATGTAACACTCATATATACATAGATTACAGATGCGCCGAATATTCGTTTGGTATTCGGTATTCGGTGTATTCGGCACCTTTTTCAATATTCGTATTCGGCCGAATTATTCGGTTATAGTGCCGAATACATTCGGTCCGATTATTCTTATTAAATTGGATGCACGACACAGTAGAAATAAAAGATAATACGTCTTATGTAAGATTTAAATTATTTTTATAAGTTAAATGAGTAGTTAATAAAATATAGCAATTAAACTTCATATTAATATTTACTTTAAAACCTCAATTCAACATATGTATTTCTTAAAATGTAGTCAATATTTATTTCAAGCCTTAAATCAAATTTTTAAATTTATAAACTTAATAATTACTTATTGGAATGTTTATGTTTGTTATCTCAGAACTTTTGACTGGGTGAACCGATTTTGATGATGTTTTTTATTTGAAAACTGGTGCCCAGCTGGTGTAAGCTCCAATTTTAAATTGGTCCATTTCGGACAAAGTTATCCATGAGAAAATTACATCAAAAGTCTTAAATTTTCATTAGGTATGTGCGTGATAAATAGACGAATAACTCATTATCACGCCAACCGAATTCGTATTTAATTTATTTTATCAGGTTTATTTGTATTAGGTTTTTATATAGTAGTTAAAACTATGGTTTAATTTAAAGTGACAACGACAAAACTCTGTATAATCAAAAATAAATGAAAATTACAATCAATTTATTAAAATTAATCTCTATATATAATAAGACAGTAAAAATATTTTGTCTGTACATTTAGTAATTTTGACTGAAATGGATAGAGGGACACTTAAAAAGAATAATAGAAAGCAAAAAGATTTTTTTTTAATTTCTTGTCTGTCTGTCTGTCTGTCTGTCTGTCTGTCTGTCTGTCTGTCTGTCTGTCGACATATTGTTGTCCGCATTTTTCTCTGAAACTACTGAACCGATTTACTTGAAAATTTCACCAAT
>JAATLQ010036363.1:0-37613 GCA_013421005.1 Heliconius erato x Heliconius himera | reverse complement strand
CCGACTGTTAATCCTAATAAACTATTGGGCTTGTTTATTTTCTGTTTAGTTTGATGCAGTCGGGGTTTTTGTTTTTACAAATATTTTTTTATTTTTCATTTTTTTGTTAGAATTTATTATGGTAATGATAATCATGATATACCTTTTTGAAATTCTGAAATTGAGCTCTTGAATTTGATACCCATATTGTGGTATTTGAAACGAAAAAAAAATTTTTCACTAAGTCCAATGGCGTACCACAGCCGCCATGATTATTTTTTATTAAAGTCTCCTATCTAAGAACACTTGGGCTGCTAATACGAATCTAACGATACCTCAAATATGTAAATCCGTTCAGCGGTTCTGGAGATACGAGGTAATAAAGAATATTACATACATACAAGATACGCGCGAAAAACATAACCCTTCCTTAGCAGTCGGGAATAAGCGATATTTTAAAACATAATTAAGATAATAGAACAAAACAAACTGTAAAAATTAAGTAAAATGCTAAAGAAAATATTTGACAATATAACAAAACAATCTATTTACGTTATAAAACTTGTCTGCATGCATCTTAGCTGGGCGATGCCTTAAAAGATTGGTCAGTCACTTTACTGTTTTATAAAAATCATAATATTTATGTTCGAGGAAGAAATTTTAACATGATTAACTATTAATTGGCGTTTGCATATAATAATTACTAAAATAGTCTATACTTTAATCATTAATTTAGTCAAATGAATTAAAAAAGATTATTGTATTGACTTCTTGTAACCGACAAAATTATTTAAGTAAAAGTTATTTAAAAATTATTAAATTAGCTTCACGCTGTATCCCGCACACAGCAGGGTAGGCAGAGGGAACCTAGTGTTAAGACACTCCGTTCCCCACTTTCTGCCGAATTCTGGAGGCATTGCGTGTTGAGTGGCAGAACTCAACGCCGCGCTTAACCTCGACACCAGAGCGAAGAAATGGAAATATAAAAATATAAAAGTTATTTAATTTTATTATTTACAAAAGTAACTAAAATGTAATTGTAATATGGTCAATTATCTGACCACTTTGATCACAATTGTATCATTATTTTAATTTTTGTCTACATTTATTTACAATGGAAGACCATATGTCATACAACCAACATTTATCAAGATGCTTGATGAATTGAATAAAGATGACAACTACCAATAGATATCTTTATTTGTTGACAAATCTTGCAGTATTTGGCTGGTTAGTAATCTGGAAAAAAATATGTATAATGAACGCAGCGGCACAGCGACGGACGTGGGTTTACGTTGGGTCCCCACGCGGAAGAACAAATTATTTTATTTTAGTAACAAGACCACTTAACAAACAATATCTCGAAAATTGGACTGTGAGTAGGGAATGCAGTGTCTTACTGTTAACACTATTTTTCCTCTGTCTTGGCTACTATAGATGCTATATATAAGATTCAGCTTAAACCTACAGAAGAAAACATATGCATATAAAGATTTCGTTGGGCATTTTGTCAACATATTTTTTCATACCTGAATAAAAAACGGATATTTATAAATATGGACCTCTACTCATGTGAGGATAGAATCCATAACTCCTAAACGATTGATAAAAGGTTTACTCATTTTTATCAATCACTATTGCTTTTTCTTTTTATAAATTCAATTATGTTCTATTCATATTAAAATTTATGAGGCCAGTAAAAAAGCTGATCGGACTGTAACACTTAATAACATTATTTTTATTTCCTTACTTTGATAAGGCAATGGTTTGTTAAGTTACACCACTTAACAAGCAATATCCCATATTCGGGAAAAAAAGTTAAGAATGAAGTGTCTAGACACTACCGTTCTCGTGTAGTAGTATATTATAGTTTTAAAAGAAGTTTATTATTTACCTCATAGTATGATTGGGCACAGCGGGTGCATACAGAGCACAACAAAGAAGGTTGCCTGATCTTTGTGCGTGACATTTGTGATATTCAGAACACCAGTATGTCTCATTTATTACACCCAAACATTCTGGAAAGCAATTATTTTACAATTTCAATTGGTTTTCTTATAATCAATTAAAATTAAAACGATGCTCAAATCGTTAACAGAAATATAACGATGTTAAGAAAATAAAATAATCTCTACTAATATTAGAGGCCAGTCGTGGCGCAACGGAACGAAATGTGACTGTAAAATCGACTGGTTGTGGGTTCGATCCCCACTCGAGGAGATGAAATATTTACTTAAATTTATATTTCCATTTCTTCGCTCTGGTGTCGAGGCTAAGCGCGGCGTTGAGTTCTGGAACTCAACACGCAATGCCTCCAGAATTCGGCAGAAAGTGGGAAACGGAGTGTCTTAACACTAGGTTCCCTCTGCCTACCCTGCTGTGTGCGGTATATGAAAGTGAAAATGAAAAAAAATGCGGTATGTGAAGCTGTTTTTTTTCCTACTAATATTATAGACCTGAATAATTTGTTAGATTGAAGGCGCACTCGGAAAGTACTGGTTCAAATTGAACATTTCTTTTTGTGTTGTATTTCTAGTAAGTACGAACGTGTCGGGAACCGTGGCTCAGATAAATAGAACAGCAACATTTATGTCTTAATCACCTATCGGTAGCGTTTGATACCCGAATACGTACAAACTAGTGATCAGCCATCTGACGATAATTCGAAGTGATATAAGCATATATGAGGTTTGCTGATCGAAAAATTACTTTCCAAGGAAAATTACACGAGTTTTGATTCAATAATATTTAAAGATTAATTGATTATTATAATTTTGATGGAAAGTGACGTTAATGCAACAGACAGTGGCATACAGTCGCTTAACTTTTGGCAGACTAGGTTTTTATTGCGCTATTGAATTCAAAATGGCAACAGCGTCTTCAGTGACTCAAATTTAAAGGTACACAGTGACTCATGAGTTGATGACTCACTATAATTCAATGTTCCCGATCTGACCCTATACCACATGTGTAACAACAAAGAACAATTTAATTCTTGTCACCTTTATCATCATTTATTTTAAATTCTGTTATTAGCTCCTTAGCAGTTGTAACATAAAAAGTTCTCAAAATATCCATTTTATGTATTCCGGACATCCCTCTGTTTTTCTGCATGGCGCCGTGTATGTGGCGTGAAAACACGCATCTACGCTTGTCTATGCTTATAACTAATATACTGGAAAATGCAAATAATTATATTTCATTATTATTATTAAACTTCATTATAATAAACATATTTTTAAAGCTACGCGCTGTATCCTGTACCCAGCAAGGTAGGCAGAGGGAACTTAGTGTTAAGACACTCCGTGCGTGCGTCCGTAGTCTGACAATGGTCGTCGAACGATCTTAAATTATGTATTATGTAATATACAAGATATCTATATCTATCTATCTAGTGATTTTTACACATTTTGAATTAACATTAAGCACACATCTTTTTTTAACTGCATAAAAAAATGTACATTTCTCTGGTGCCAAAAAAATACCTATTAAGGAAATTTTATGAGATCAGATTTTTAAAGATTCGAAAGCAACTGGTCGTAATATATAGTTTTACTTTTTATGCCATTGTAAATTACGTTAATGTAATCATTTTCCTAATTAATATTGGAGTTTTGGAAATTTACAGCAAAATAGATATATTTCGACTTTCGAGACTTAAATAAATCAAATACTAAATAGAAGTGGGGAACGGAGTGTCTTGACACTAGATATTCTCTGTATATACTGCAATAGCGGGATACAGTTTGAAGCTAAATAAAACAGAAATATTTACCCTAACAAAGCTGGATCAAATGACATACTCATAGGAAAATTTCTGGGATAAATTAATTTAGCTTCCTTTATAATTTGTGCGTATCCTTCCCAACATTGTAACACTATTTCATCTATTTGTGACAAGGGTGGTGTCGCTCCGCATATCACTAGTACATATACATCGGCTAACAGCTTGCATGTCACCACTCTGAACGCTACCTGAAATATCATTTAATTAATATTATTTTTATTTATATATTATTGTTGTATTTATATATTATTTGGAGAGAAAGAACCTAGTTTCAAGACACTCCATTCCTCTTTTCACCCATATTTGTGTTGCTACAGTCAGATGCTTTGCAATTGTGTCACAGTGGCCTCAAGTTATTATTAATATAATTAAAATACAACTTACATTAGGACTCATTTGTGGCAAATAAACTAGAGTATCTCGCAATGGGGCTCCATCTTGAGTTGCCGCTAACAATAAAAGAAGTCTTGCTTCTTTCATATCTAATTCATAGAAATCTGAACTTGTTGCTACTAAGTGCCCATGTATGCTCAAACATGCATATCTACCTGTCACTAAGTGTGCATAGTTGTCCAAAACTTGCTAAAATTAAATAAAATATTATATTACATATTATATTCATCATATTGTCTGTTATAAAGGAAGATTACATAATTACAAAACTTTTGAAAATCAAGAGTCGTCATTGCGTAGGGGCACAAGGGTGTGACTGTAATGAGACAGGTGTGGGTTTGATTTCCTCTTGAGGAAATGAATTATTATTTATTAATATTTTCATTGTTTCACTCTGGCAACAAGTGTATTATATTGAAAAACAGTTATGTAAATAATATATAAAAAGTTTTGTTCATTTAAGGAAAAAACTGCTTCACACTGTATCCCGCACACAGCATGCTGGGAAGAGAGAACCTAGTGTTAAGACACTCCGTTTTCCACTTTCTGCCAAATTCTGGAGGTATTGCGTGTTGAGTGGCAGAACTCAACGCCGCACTTTGCCTCAAGACCAGAGCAAAGAAATAAAAATATAAATTTAAGTAAATATTTCATCTCCTCGAGTTGGGATCGAACCCACAACCAGTTGGTTTTACAGTCACACTTTGTGCCCCTGCACTGCGATTGGCCACTTTTTTCATTTTATATATTATTATTATTAAATGAAGAAGAAAAAAAATAGAACCTGTATCTGCTGTGCTTGAGGACACAATATACTCTGTATAGAATCAAGTAGAATAGTTGACTTTGGCATTGAATTAGGATCCAATGTTTCTAATAAATAATCTAGAATTGGATAGCACTGTCTTAAATCTCTCTTTACTTGATCAATGTTCTTCAATGATTCTAATTCTTTCTTGCCTATGTAAAAGATCATAACATCGTGAATACAAGAGAGCAGTAATTCCAAATCACATTCGAGTCCTCCCGTTGCTATGCCAATCAATGTAATACTATAAAAAATAAAAATATGGGTCGAAAAATATTCAAATATAAAATAACAGTTCAAAATATATGCTATACAATTTATACTATACCTTTTACAATATTCCTTCCAAATTATATTTCCATTGTCGACTTGAGTGGCAAGCATTGATAAATTATGGCATTTTGTAAACATATTAATTCCATGTAATGAAGCTATAGTTGAAAATTGTATCTAAATTTTGATGAAAATATTTTCAGTTTCTAAGAATTAAAACAATATAAATACACTAATTTAAAATAAGCTTTAAGAAGGAGTATTTCATTGATAAAAATAACTATTTAAATGCGAACATAAGTAATAATTTAATAAATCAAAACCTACGTTTTCACTATTGCCCCGTTTTCTAGAGAATATAGGCACTCCACTTTCGGATGCAACTGCTATTACCATTATCGACATGTTATAGATGTATTTATCTTGATTTTATAAATTCATTCAGTTAAAACAATAAAGTTTGAATGTAGATAGTAGATATATTTACAATTTATATTTTGTTTACAAGTAATATGTCAAATTCTGTTAGTGAGTAGTGTTGCTAGTGCTACGTACTAGAACCTAAAACTGAGGAATTTAAATAAGTATGGAATAATGCTTCAAAGTTTGTTGCAGTAAAGTTCTTATGACACACAACAACACTATTTTTAATTGATTGAAAACATCCAAGTAGTTATGAATTCACAGGCATTTGAAATTTGCAAAAATTTAGAACGGAGTATCTTAACATTTCATTATATTTACGTCAATACAAAACACAATAAAAAACTTTGCTTTTATCTCCAAATGGATGTTTTTTTACAGAAAAAGACGAGGCACATGAGCGTGTTGGTTATCTGATGGTAAGTGACCACCGCCGCCTGCGACCCCGTGTCCACCAGAGAAGCTACAGGTGCGTTGCCGGCATTTAAGGTGAAGATAGACGCGCTACACAAATCGCATCGACCTGGAAACCCAACGTGTTGATACTGGGCACGGCTATAAGGAGAGTATTTTGGAAGACTGGCGACACGACAAATGGGGTTTTTAGTGGTAGTAACGTGCAAACTTGTGTCTTCTTGGGGTTGAATTGAAGCAATTTCCTTTTTCCGAGGGATGTCTCAACTGAAGACACAAGTTTATTTCGGCACTGGTCGACGTTTTCCCGAGAAAGACTTGCGCGGCCGGAGTAAACAGTGTCCACTGTGCTACCGTCTGAATAGCAATTAATGCTAGAATCCTCTAACATGTCATTGATATAGAAGAAACAGCGTAGGGGACATTTGAAATAGTCTCTTCGCTAATTTGCTTTATAATTTGGAATAATCACTAAACTTAAATTCTAGCTCTTCGTGTTGTCTATTATAAACAAAAAAAAAACATGTAAAGGAATTATTTTAATGCGTCAATTAGTTTTTGAGATATTTAGAGATATTGTACTTTAAAGTAAGCGCGCAACGCGAGATTTCGCCGGACCGTGTGGGCGTTTCACCACAACACCAGCCACACCACACAGCCTTGGGGAATGCCAGCGTTCACGGGCATGTATTAGAAGCAAAAACTGTCGACAGCGACCTTGATGCTGCGCCCAGTGAGAAAGCTGGCGATTCACTAGCATAGATTCTCGGGAAACCCGTAGGATGGAAATTTTGCAAGGAGCGCTCTATGCTACACTCGATCAAAGATCTTCGCCTTGCCCAAAGTAACTGCCAGGCCCTCTCCTTTGCTTTCGATAGTCGCAGCCCAGCGTTGGGTTAGGTAGACCAGAAGATCGCCAGTTGATTGACCATGGCGGGAGCCACATTGACGATCATTAATCAATCCGCGATCCTCCAGATAAACCAAGAGCTGGCTATTTATAGCGCTCTTCATATTTTCAAGAGCAGGGATGTCATAAAAGGCGATGGACGATCCATCTGGATCGGAACCATCGCCTCCATTCTTCGGGATTGGGTGGATAAAAGGGCTCTTCCACGAGTCTGGGACTTCGCCGATTGAGTAAGACTGCCGAAACAAACGCGTTGGCACTGATGTCAGCTCAGGACATCTCCAAATGGAGAGGAGCACATGAACGGAGCATTAAAAGAGAGATATCATTTGGCCCGCTCGACTTCTGAATATACAAAGAGGACAGAGCTCGCTCATACAGCTTTTTGGTTGAACTTAACCACAGGCATTGAGCTCTGGCACCGCGGAATGGTCTGTGGTATAGTTCCTTGGTAAGAAATATAACTATACTGTAGTAGCGACCTAGGTTGACGCTGTGAACAATAATCAACATCTATTTTACATTTAGGCCACTTATAGTTTCAGGTGAACCAGGTGTTTTAATAGACGTTAGGCACTTAGCACTTTACTTGACTATTTTTATGACAAGTTAATTTTAAGTTGTTATAAAATGCTGCCAATAAATATGTAATATAGATGCAAAAAATATATATATTCTTTATTTTTTTAAATATATACTTACAACTTACAATTTAAAAAAAAAAATAAAAAATATTAATTCTTCAGTATCTATATTTATTTAAAATAATAAATTAATCAAATCACTTAAAAATATTTGGTTTGATTTTAGATTATTAAATGTTAAACTATTTAGTGAAGAATAAGTTGATATGTTTTACAGCATTTTTACCTCGTATTTAGTTATCGTATCGTATCTTTAATATATCTATGTAAAAATATTGTATAACATACCATTAATTACAAAACATATATGCATATCTGTACAACATAAATAAAAAAAAAATATACAGGATGGAAGTGTTAGCACCATTTTAAATGAAACCACAATTTTAACTATTGTATAAAAGCCTAATACAATATTTTTTATTCTCAAAAATGAAAAAAAAATTTTTTAAGCAAAATAAATAATAAAATTATTGTTGTAATATAAAACGTTATTTGTCAAGAACGACGCATGCACACATAAACCTATCAAAGGGCTGCATACGCTTCATTCCAAAATCGAGTCGTAGGTATTGGCGGCAAAGTCCAAAGTTGCTTAACCTTTAGTAGTATTTTTGTAGTAGTATGTGATTACGTTATTGGTATCTATCCGTAACTGCGTCACACGAAATACAGGTATGGATAAACGCCGTGAAATGTAAAAAAATCTTATGTCTCAACTATTGAGGTATCTTGATATTTTTTTTTAGGTATGGGTTTAAAATATTTTACCCTAATATGCTGTTCCCGTAAAAGGAGCGCTGACACTTTCATCGTGTATTTGTAAGTTTACGTCAACACTTATGTATATCAGATCAAAAAAAATTAAAATAAAAAAAATATAGATATTGTGACTAAATGTAAGTACAAAGTTTAAGTAATTAATATAAATCGAAAATGATGTTTAAAGTTGCTTAAAATAATTTATGTATAAAAAATATTTTTTATTATAAGGCTGTGCCGGTCTCTGAGCGATTTTCACTAACTATGGCCGGAGCATTAGTTTGAGCTGTAAAATAAAAAGAAAGGAACTCATTAAAGTATCAAAAATATGTAATGTGTTACGTAAAGTCAGACATTGCTTTATTCTTTTTAAAGGGTATTTTTTTATAAATATTTTCTTTCAAAGCGCTCTGTAGATGAACATTTTCTAAATACTTTTTTTTTTGTTCAAATATTTTTGCCAGAGAAACTGTAATAAAAAAAATCCTTTAGCTATTTGCCACCCCATTTAAGAACATTATATGCCCCACTTTATAAGGCCGGCTTGGCCCTTTTTATATACCAAGAATAAATTGAAATAAAAGTTTTCTATATTTAATTATAACATTGATTACCTATTTATATATGTACATATATACTTACGATCTCGATTTAGTAGTCTTGGTCCTGTAAGAGCTATAAGAATAGCACCAACGGGGGCCGATATAACCACACTAAGAACACTCACAGCTAAAATAGCTTTCGCATATCTCTCTTCATTCGATATGGTATCACCTGCATTATGGCCACTTTGAACTACGTCTAATGCTGCCGGACCTAAAGCAGCCTACGAAAGTAAAACGTAACTAAAGTAAAATATTTATATAAAAGATATTTTTATAAATTTTACAGATTAATTTTATATAACTAAAATTTTTGTGCTCTGCACTAAACCATTCCGGGGTGGGCACGGACCACTCGGCCGCACCCATTTCTACGTCCATGTAAGTGTGGTAAATTATATAATTACAATATATGTACGTACTTGAACAGTAGCTTTGGCCAACCAAGTCAAGCCAATAAAAAGTTTTTCTTTGTTATTTAAACCACAACCGCCGCTCACTAAAAATGTGGCAATAACTCTTAGTATAAGGCAAGATATAAGGCAGACTGCTCCCATTGCTATAACATTAGGATCTAATGCACTTATCTGAGAATAAGACAAAAATAACTTAATAATCTGTATGGAAAATATACTTTATTTTTTTTTTTAAATATATATAAATACCTATAGGTACTTACTGTTATTTGTGCTCCAGTAAAAGCGAACAATATGGGTTCAAAAAATATCCAAAGTATTCTAAATAGTTCACTTACAGGATTATTGTTGATAGGCCAATCTTGTTTCTCCCAATTCCCGGCGGCTACAAAGCCGGAAGTCACAATAGCTAGAGGACCTTAAATAAAAAGAAATATAAGTTTCAAGGGCCCTTTAAAAAACTTTCTGGAAAATAACTGTGTTAGTTAGATAGTTTCAATCAGACCGAGATCTTTTAATAAGTTATTTATAGAAATAATAAAACTGTAGAACATAGCTCTCTGTACATGGATGATATATGAAAAAATCTACTAGTGATGGATTTATTAATGTAATAGAACTCAAAACAAAAAATGTTAATATTTTAAATTTTTTTTTGTCTGTTTGTCGATGCGTTTGTGCACGCTAATCTTAGAAACGAATTAACCGACTTAAATGTAGTTTTCGCTGTTATATTTTCGCAAACAGCCTTTAAAATTTAGTGCTAGTTTTATTAAAATTGGTACAAAAATAAAAAAAATGTATCAATATAACATAGAGGTACAAAATATGGGTAATATTGTATGCGACAATATTGCTACAGAAAAAGTGTTTTATTGAATTGGCTGAAACTTTAGTCTTCAATGTGGGATATTGTCTTTAAAATAATAACGTTATTAGATTACGAAAGTAATGCAGATGAGAATATATAATTTTATAGTACAAGAGAGCTAAACTGCAAGCGGGTTGCGGGTATAAAATATTAGTAGAAAATTTATGTATACACGGTTTTAATAAAGCAAACCCTTTACTACATTAAAACCATTTATACGTAAACTACCTAGGCAAGCTATATGACAAGAAATAAGAAATATATCATTCCATTATTTCGTTTTACAGGTGCCACAATAGTGAGTTGCAGGAAGAGGGAGCTCCTGAGCAGTGTCTGATTTTCTACCCAAGTGTTGGTTATTTTTAAATGCGCATTTACACTCACCTCCATTGTCCGAGCTCCTCTCGAGGCCGACCGAAATACAAGCTGATATCTATTAATGGAGTACATCAGACATTTATGGAAAATTTACGTAAAAAAATTAACAAAACTTAACCCTGAACGTCTTATTCTCCTGAACATTGTCAACTCTAACATGGCTATCTGATAGCTATCCATAATTTTTGTTGTCAAAATAAAAAATATTATAATAATTAAAAGTTTTACAAAGTATTAGTACTCCTATACTATAAAAAATAGAATTATACATACCTGCGCCGCTCCATCCAATCGCAGTCGATAAAAATAGTGAGAACAATCCTCCCAAGAACAAAGCTAAAAATCTTAACGGAACTACATATTTATCTCCTTTTTCTGGAATAACGGAAATGAGATAGCCCCAAAAATATCCAAAAACCACTCCTGCCACAATGGAAAGTGGACCCTAAAGAAAGTAGACTAAATTACTATAAAGTGTGTCGTTTTTTATAGTAATTACAAATATAAGATGGTGTATCGTCATGTATTTGTACGTTTATATATATTTTGATAGACTTTTTTGTATGGCTGGCAGAGTATGATGTTAAATGTTAACACAATCCCTTCTTTACTTTCCGCCTACTTTAATGAAAATGCACGCCGCGTGATCTTTACAAGGACCGGGAAAACTAAAAAAATATAATTATAAATATTCATCTGAGACGGAAGCCAGAATACAATTCACAATCATTGTGCCTGTAGTGTGCCGCTATGTTGTTCTGCCACAATTATGTACTTCGATTTATTGAGGAGGATTTGTATTCAAAAATTAATAAAAAAATGTTGTGTTATGTAAAAAGAATATTTACACATACCTTTAATATAGTAAATACTAATGCCTGCGTATAGAACATAGAGTTTAAAATTATAGCAAACACGGCAACACTAATAGAATCATCTATGGCTGCCGCCGCTAGTAACAATGTAGGAATACCCTTGGCAACGCCATAGCCGCCTTCTCTCAGTCTAAACAGACACGGAACCACAACGGCTGGTGAAACTGAAGCTATCATAGAACCTAGTAGAAAAGCTGAAAAAGAAATATTATTTTAACTACGTATGTACGCATGTATGTACTCGTAGATAACTAGATAAAAATATGAATAAAATGTTTGTCCTGTTACAAAGCTTTAGAGATTGACGCCATAGCGTAGTGTAGTTAAGAGTTATCCCACTGAACACGATGGACTCATATAATACATTATGCAAAAAATATTAGAGGCCATGCCTGTAAATTCTCAGTTCAGTACTAATTTTATGTTTTTAGGTGACCGGGATCATGATTTATTAAAATTCACAAACTTAAGTTTGCGAGTGTATGCATTCATTCTGGATAGAATGAACACCAAATTTAAACTTGTAATGGTTTCTATCTGGGATATACATACTTATACGAAAAATACGTTTCCATTTTTCGATTTTTTTTCCTTTTATTTGTACTGTAAGTTACTTAATTCTAATTTCCATAGTTAAACTTGTAGGTCCACGGGAAATAGGTTTTGATTACGCGACGAAATTTATAAAAAATGCGGCAAACACGCTGATAAATAGTCATATCCCTTGATTGCGTTAACTTACAAGCTTAATTAATTGATTTCAGCTTGATACCTCAACTCGATTTTGAGTTATATAGTCTTGACAGATGGGCAATAAAGTGACTCTATAAGGGTTCCAATTATTTATTTTGATGAGCGGAACACAAAAAATCAGTAAATACTATAATTCATTCATCTCACCCCAAATCCATGGTAAATGTATCAAATAATGAGTTGTTACTGCGATAGCTATACATTCTACAATCCAAGGTAGAAATCCAAGTTTTAAAACTGCCTTATAATGTTTCTTAAGCACATTCGCGTCCAGACCCAAACCAGCTCTCGTTAATATTATTACCAAAGCAATTTTTCTGTAAGAGTATAAAAGCAAATCAATTTAATTAACACAATTTTAAGTTAATCTTTGAAGCCGAATAATGGCATATTATGTATTTTTGAAAACCCGACGTTTTAAACACTTTTGCAGTTTCCGTATTCCCGTTTAGGAGTTTGATTTGATATAAATAGTTAAATATAATCAGCTTCACGCTGTATCCCACACACAGCTATGTAGGCAGAGAGAACTTAATATTAAGACATTCCGTTCACTTTCTGCCAAATTTGTCATTTCGTGCTGAGTGGCGGAACTCAACACCGCCCTTTCTGCCATGGTGCTACAGCGAGGTAATCAAAATATTAATAAATAATAATTCATTCCCTCGAGTGGGGATAACCAAGGATTTTAAATATCAAGCACTACTCTCAATAAGAGCGCCACTTACTAAGTGTAGTATTAGATAATGTAATACTTGAGTGTAGTATTACATATTGTAATACTACACTTAAGGATAATTATTCAATATCTTAAAATTTATAGTTGAAATAACACTTATTTTATATCAAATGGAAGGGGACAAAGTGAGGATGTTTTTAAAATACTCAATCATTTTTTTTAATAATATCGGTATTTTGAAAAATAACATTCAGGAACACTCCTTTTGCGGCATGGTAGCTTGAAGTCGAAATTGTGTATAAGATTAATGTGTAAGAAAATTATCAGATTTCTCGAACTGGCTCTAGTATTTTACACAAAAAATATTAGTTATTTCAATAAAAAAAAAAAAACTATAAAAGTACCAATATACGTTGAAAAAAATATGTTTATATTATACTTTATAATTCCATATTGAAAAGATTCGGTTTCGGTTTCAAGCGAACGTTCGGTTTTGGTTTGGATTTCGGCTGAAAACCTAGTTTCGATCAGACAGTGACAATAACTGTATGTTATGTTTTAATTTGAAGGACATATATTCATCTCCAATAGTAAAAAAATGGTTTATTTACTATATATGATTTGATGAATTTCTCACCTAAGATTTTGATTAAGTTTTTTATATTCTTCGGTCATGTGAACTAGTTTTAAATTTTGAAACAGTATCCCAGTCAATAACATTCCTATAAGTGCTGGTAGGGTTGTCACTTTCAACCATATCCATCCAGCAACGTACGATGCGATTACAAGTAATGACATACTTAATAATTCTCCATCTAAATCCATTGGTTTTCCGAGTTCAGAGATTAAAATGCCCCAAACTAAGAAGACTAGAAAATATAATTTAAAATAATATTATACGTACATAATTATTTCGATTTCTATTATAATACAAAATGTGACTTACAAAGTAATATTATACACATCCGCTGTGCCAACTGTCTAAAAGTTGGGAAAAAAGGAAATGGAAATATTTTCGTCCACCATTTAGGCTGCCATGATGGCGTAATATCAGGTTGATGGCATCGTAAGCAAAATTTGTACCACCAGCTAGAATTGTACAAGTAAACATAGAGGTATTTTTATGATATCAAAATCGAAATAGTAAGGAAACTTAAATTGTAACGAAACTTACGCTTTACGTTCATTGACATTATCGTTATTTTCACCTGAAAAGTGTGATCAAATTAAAAAAAAAACTTGTACGAATTAATCTAGAATGAACAATTTATATATATATAGATAAATTGTTCATTCTAGATTATTGAATTTACGTTGAGGCCAGTCGCGGAGCGGCGGCACGAAGTGTGACTGTAAAACCGACTGATTGTGGGTTCGATCCCCACTCGACGATATTAACTTAAATGTATATTTCCATTTCTTTGCTCTGGTGTCGAGGTTAAGCGCGGCGTTGAGTTCTGCCACTCAACACGCAATGCCTCCAGAGTTCGTCAGAAACTGGGAAACGGAGTGTCTTGTTAAGACCCTCTAAGTTCCCTCTGCCTACTCTGCTGTGTGCAGGCTACAGCGTGAAGCTAATTTGTATTCCACACAATACCTCGGCAAAGTATATAGAATACCTGGGTCTAGGCTATGTATTAAGTATTATAAACATGAACATTATTGTCCATTACATACTTTACATATGTAAGTAATGAATAAAATTTATAGGAATTATTATCTTGACAAGGAAATTAAACACAAACAACACACGACAGCTATAAATATGATTAGGATAAGGATATTTATAAGAAAATTTTAACTTTTTTTATTTAAACTATGACGAAATTACTATATCATTATTAATTATGTGTTAGGTAGTATTAGGTAACGAAATTAAATTTTTAGTTAATTAAAATAAGAAGCAGTGATTATTACCTATAAACGTATACACACGAGCACCTATAAACATAAAATGAGTATATACAATGCGATTTTATAACATAAATAGCAAATAAATAATAATTAATGAGTAGTTCAAAACAATTATAGAACTCATAGCCAACAGAGTCTATTAGAATTTTGGAGAAAAAAAAAAAACAGAAACACATTCAAATGATGATAGTTTAGATATTAATGTTAAATACCCACTGACCTGTATGAGAATTCTGCTCCATAGTAAAAATATTTATCCTATAGTCCTATATGTTCCTAAAGTATTAAATAAATATATTATTTCCCTTACAAATTATGATTTTCATAAAATACATAGAAGACGATAAATAATTAAATCTTATGAAAGATGTTATAAACAGGTAAGTATGTTAAAAGAATAAATCCTCAGAGTCAAGGCATAATATAAAGATCATAAGGAATTTTAATTGAAAATAAAAAATATTTTAATCAGACTAGCCATAACATGGATTCAACTATTTATTACGATCGTAGAAGGTCATTTTCATATGCAAGTCAAAAGTCAATAAGATTGTGTTTAACAGATACATGAGAAATACGCTTCTAATTTAATTTGCATTCAGTCTATTTTACTTTCTTATAAAATTCTTTTACATGGTAGACAAATAGATATTAGATAACCATATGATTGTGTGTTAGCTTTTTGATAAAGGTATTCCTAAATTAAATACTAAGTTCTTTTATAAATGTATTTGTATTTCGGCAGCAATTAGTGATTTTCCTAGAAAATACTTTTGTGTTCATAAGTTCTAATGCATTATTTTATCTACTTAATCACATACTTGATCCTAAATAAAATTTATACAGCATACCTATTTAAAATTAACAGAAAAGTAATTCAATATACGTAGTGCGCCACATATTTTTAGGGAAATAAGTAATATATTAAATGGCAGCACTTGTCCATGTGTAATTATTTTGTATTTGTCAATGGCACTTCACTAATAAATCACTAGTACAAAATAAAATCAACTAGAAAAGATAAATTATTTAGTAAATATTTGCCTTTTTTCATATAACCATGCAAAGCTACATTAGTTAAAGTTATGCAAAATACTAAAACGTTTTAATATTACGATTTTTATTCAACATATCATAACAAAATTAAAATATAGAAAAAAATAATAAATTATAACCTAAATATATTAAATATAAATGTTACCAATTGTATGTTATTTTAATATTCACTCACTCCAGTTTGTAAAATTTATCAAATATTTATCGTTTTATATACAATAGTGTTTTTATTAAAATACAAGAAAGATTGAACGCACGCGACAAACTAGTCAAATGACAAGTTGAGATTTTAAGAAAGAGTTCTTATAAATTCCGCAAGATGACGTACTTTTGCATTAAAATTTAAATATAATATTTAAACATTTTATTATGCTGTATAATTATATAATACACAACATAATAAATAATTAGAGAACTAAACTAATTGTATTTAATATTAAAAAAACATTGTTCTTTTTAAGTAAATAGATTATTATGCTACGTTTGCGTCGTATGGAGAGTTTCGATTCTAGTACGACGACTAGGTATTTGACCTGGGGTTTCCAGGGAATGGATTGCCTTGTAGGTAAATAGTCGAGACGGTTTCGTAGGGGAAAAAGGATGGTTACGCTTTTTTCTGGGTTAACCTCAATCTGCCACTTCTTCGCTGAGCCTATCGCCTAGCGTCGGCAACTTATTGGTCCTTCAGCTAGGACTCAAGCGATTCGTGGTGTGAGGTGATTTTTTTTACTTTTTTTTTAAACTTTAAAGCTCTCTGGTAATGTCAGAGACTTTTCGTATCTTTATTTTTAATTTTAAAGTTTTAAGGAATTCTCTTAAGAGACATAACAGATAGGTATAATAAAAATCATTTTAACAGTACTCTATGAAAAGGAGACTTAAATGATGTGCGGTGTTGTCGGCATTGACCTTTGCATTTTTTAAATTAGCTTTATTGCTGTTGACCTAGACTGGTCTTGACAGCGTCACCTGTCGGGGAGGAGAGAGAGTAGCTCGCCCCTGAAGAAAAAATACGAACTGTGGTGGACATTCGTGAAGTGTTGACGATCGCAGGGGAATGCCTTGCGTACGCTAATCATTTCGACTGTTAGGCGATTGTCTAGTATAATTTTTTTAGGAAAGCATGGAACCGTAGATTTGTGTATATAGCTTGAATTTCAACTCGATATCTCCAGTGAGAATGGCGGGGAGCCCGCAGCAACCTGGATGATTAAAGCCGCTATTGTCGGTGACCCAATTGTCTCTGTCGGGAATAGACAACTGCGCAAGGCTTTGTATCAATAAGTCCTGCGCCCTGGCGCAGTGGTTTATATTTGCCTGCTACACACGGAGAGCCCTTATTTTTCCTTTCTTTTCTATTTTTCCTTTCTTTTAGTCGTGTCCGACTGGAACTTTAGAGATGGCCGATGTCGTTGTCGGCACTCGTCCTTTTTATTTGCGCTTGCTTTGGTGCAGACAGCCTGCTGCCGCGCTACTGTTGCATGTTCTTTGCTTATGCCCGGGTTGCTTTGGTTTGCTTTGCCGCCATGTAAGTGTTGCTTCGTGGCAGCGGAAACAGCGCTGAATGCGAGGCTGCAACAACTTAACTCTCGCGGAGACACGAGAAGCCTTCCGTTGCTTCTGTGTAGTCCTGATGAGACACTGTCCCTAAACCTGTCCTTTCGCATTTCGCCAACTTTAACGTCAGCCGCAGCGCAGCCACTGACTTGACTGATTGTGGCCGTAACGTCTTAGGAATTTGTACAGTCGTCGAAGCCTTTCAACTCTGCGCACTTTACGGACCTCGACACTTGCACTTCTTCAGGGCTGAGAACTCCGCGAAGCTTCTTCGCCAGCATGATGTCCTCTAGCTTGATGTTCTGTTTGACCTGGGTTATGATGTCAGTGTAACTCAGCTCAGCTCAGCGACGGCTGGCTGCAGTTTAAGCACAATCACATGCGACTTTTGTCAACATCGATGTTTTTCTAATGTCGGGCATCCCTAGTAGTAGGTGTTTACGTTATTGGTATCTATTCGTAACTGCGTCACACGAAATGCAGTATGGATAAACATCGTGAAATGAAAAAGAAATCCTACGTCTAAACTGTTGTGGTATCTTGATTAATTTCTTTAGGTATGGGTTTGAAATATTTTACCCCTTATGCTGCTCCCGTAAAAGGAGATTTATTATACATAATATACACATATACATAATATCCATATTTAATTTCTGGCAATAATCCTTATTTTTTATGTTATTTTCTTTTTTCTACTTTTATAATCACTCCCACAGATGTATAGTTCAGCTTAAGCCTGGCAAACTGTACCTGTGTACCCACATAATACATATTATTATTAGTGATGTGCCATATCGTTAACAAAGTATCTGGATACGGGTATTTAGCGTCAAGATCCACGGTTACGGATACTGATACTGATCTAAAATTTCTAATTCAACTGATATGGGTGCGCGTGACCTTGACAATCTAAAAAATATTCATAATAAAATTCAATAGTCTTTCTTTCTTACTTATCGTAATTTATTCGTGGTTATTTTAATGTTACTGAAAATATCTTAGGTATGTGTTATTAGTAGGTACTAAATAAAAATTCTTCACGCAAACTAACTATATGAGCTGATCGATCATTCGAATGTAACACGGATTGTTTTTATTTCGACGTTGGCCAGAATAAAAAGAATTGTATAATTGCTGTTTATATTTTATTTATATAAATCATATTTAAAAGATTTTGGGAGAACATGTATTTTAAATAAATCAGGTAAAATATCCGTAAGAAATTCACGAATACGAATACAGAGACGATTTTTTTTCTAGTACGATTATTTTAATGTAATTTATAATACATTCTACTAGAGTTAATTATTTTAAAAAAATATATCAAATCAAAAGAAGATTGTAATAAATTTATTTATGTACCTAATTTACCTACACCTTGAAGACAACATTATATAAAAATTTAAACAATTATGTTTATTTAATATATGTAAATATAAAAGGTAGAAAGTAACAATAAATGAAGTAAAAGTAACGATTTTTTTTAATGTTGACACAATTACCTTATATTCTAAACAGTAGCGATGCGTTTAGTAGGAATTTTGACCCCGTTGACAAGTTAACAGTGAACGTGTCTTGGATAAACCACTAAATGCGTCGTTTCACATAGGCTGTATTTATGTTTTTTTTTTTCAAGTAACTTCTGTTTCTCTTCTCGTAGACAATAGACTAAAAGATTGAATGATAATTCACTACAATAACAACATATATTTTATATAGAAAAATCCAAGGAAATTGTGCATTTAAATATATTATTGCTCTCCTTGATTGTCACAATCTCTCGTACAATATATGTATTTTGAAATGTTACAAGCATAATAGCTTCTTTATTTGTGACTAGCGACTCGTCCGCAGTTTCTGTCCTCCCTGTACTATACAATTATTTATTTTCCCATCTGAATTACTTTAATTATCCTTTTAAAGATAATATCCATACATCGATAGTTAATATATCAGCCAATTCCATAAAACTCTCATTTTGGAGCAATGCACAAATAATGTAGAATTCATAATATGCGACAAGGATGTGAATTCTTTATATTGACATAACTTTTTTATTACACATAGTGAAAACTGCATTTAATCGGTTAAGCCGTTTCTGAGATTAGCGTGAACAAACGCATAGACGAACAGGCAAAAAAAAATAAAAATCATTGTTCTATTACATTAATAAATGTCCCCAAATAAAAGATTTTCTCATACATCTTTCATGTACAGACACCGATGAGTTACAGTTTTATTATATGTATGGATTTGTACATTTTAGTACAATAAAATAAATAAATTTACGCGAATATAAACTTTATACAACCAAAGTAAGACGTAAATGTTGTATCTAAGTAGTGAATGTGAAAAGTCCACGCCTTTCTCAGACCCCCACAGGCGTCAGCTAACTTACCATAGCGCTAAGAATATAGCTGAACGTACGCTCAACGCGACGACGACGGTTAAATAAAATGATTCAAATAATTTCTTATTTTAAATTAAAATGTCTGAAATGTTTATTTAATTATTTATAAACTATCAGTGTTGTTATAATTGGTGTTAAGACTATGGAATTTAGTATATTTAATGTGATCAAGTTACTATGTATTGTTTCTGTATTTATAGAATCTGGTAAGTAAGAGCTTCCTTTATTGAAATAATAAATAAATAGTTTTCTATATTTAGTGGGTATCTAAATCGTATTAGAGATATCATTAATTCGAATATTTTGAACGAGTGACATATCATTTTATAATGGTAATAATTAGATGTTTGCTTTTTCTGTCGCTTTTTAATATTATTATTAATTTTGTTCCATAATAGTTTAAATAATTTATGTGACATAATATCTAGTACTAGTAAATAACAATTGTAAAAATGAAATGCATCTAATGGTGTTTTGACTCGCTTATGAGTAAGCACTTATTCCTTTAAAAGCTGTTAATATAAATAAAAGAAATAATAACGTTATTTTAAATGATGAAAATGACAACAGTGTCATTCTTTTCAGTAAATTAAGTAATTTATATTATTTAAAAATAATTACAAACATAGCTTTTCATTGAAACTTACAATGAAAATCGATGTCATCTTGATGGTAATTTAGAAAATGACAATGCATTGTGTGATCGTACGAACAGCAGGTGTATTGTGTTCTTAACTATGAATTTCTTCATTGTCTGGATTCGTTGTATAAATTGTGTTGATGGGTACGATAACAAATAACTCAGCAACCATAAAAAGTAACTATCTATAGTTATGCATCTATCTTGCTAAATCAATATTTTTTTTTATTTTTCATATCTTTTGTTTTAATTTCTCGTGTATTCAGCATACTGTGAGCTATACGAGGTAAAAACTAAAGTGGATAGTCCCACCACTTTGTCATATTATAGTTTTGGTTTTAAATATTTACCTATTGAACCAATTTTTTTAAATACAAAGACTAAGCCAATGCTAGACCAAATTTGACTTTTTTTTAGGTATCATACAAACATTTTTCAATAAAGATCGCTAATATGGGTAATACATTTTTTAATGTAATCAATCACATTTTAGTTTTTAATTTTATTTTTACCTTTGTAATAAAAGGTTAATATAATTGATTAATTTTCATTTAATTGGAACTTAGAATTGAATAACAAACTATTTTTGACGCAGTCGGTTGTATACATATATAGACGAACGGTTGACGATTAAACACCGTATCTGAAGGTGAAAGTCAAGTGTGCATCGACTTCTTGTTCTGATACTCTATATAGAGTAGTAAATAATGCCAATAGTATTTTCTTTAGATCCTTCCTAAAATGTTTTGTTTTTGCTTTGTTTTTCTTTTTTTTTTAAAGCAAAGTTCAGTATTAAATATAGGAGGAAAATATGGAAAGCATTAATTAATTTATTAAGATTGTATTAACACTAGCTTCCCAGGTTCCCTCTGCCTACCCTTCTATGCAGGACACAGCTCAAAGCTAAAAAAAATGTTCTTGTAAATACTTTTCGATATTTTATACAAATGATTTTATTTATTAATTTATTCAATGTGTACATTTTATACATATTTAAATGAGTACAAAACAAACTACGTATTGTACTCTTTTAAATTTTACGTAATTTTGTTCATAGAAAGTCAAAGTATAATTTTCGTCTTAGCGCTTCACTACTCCAGGTAATGATGACTTTCTGAAATTTTCTGTTGATATTTTTTTCCTTTCTTTAACAGTACCCGAAATAGATGGTCAATTGATGCCCATGTTAGATTTTCGATATTGGAGATGTGTTATGAAGAGAGAGTGGAAGTGTCCTGATAGTGAAATTAACTTTTATTTATATACACCGTAAGTAAATACTTAGGAAAGCATTAATTAATAAATTTTTTAAGCGTGCTTTGAGATTTGTAAGTTATATATTTCTTATTATATTTTTAATTATAATTATTATAAATTTTAGAACTAGATATAATTTTGATACCAATTTTACAGTAGGTTGCCAACTCTGATAGGATAACAAGTAGGCAATTGAGAATATAAAGATTATAAAAAAGTAGAACTATACTATACAACAACGTGTTTTCATTTTAAAGTTAAAGTTTGACAAGACAAATTAATATATTTAATCTGGTTACGAGGCACAGCGCGGCGTTGTGTTCCGCCACTCAACAAGCAGTCTCCAGAATTCGGCAGGAAAGTCGGAACGGAACTGTCTTAATGGGAACGGAGTGTCATAACATTAGGTTCCTAAGTTCCCTCTGCCATTTTCTTAAAATTCTTTAAATTTTGCGTTAACTTTAGGACACACTTTATAAGTGTCGCGTGTCACCACTTTGGTGGATTTTCCCTGAAATATGTGTAATTTACAGCTAGACATATCTTCGTAATCACCTATGTTTGTAAGTCAATCATAATGATTCAAAATAATACTATTTCTTTATAAATGTAAATGATAGGAAAGTTATGAGATCGTTCTACAATAAAATAGGATATATATAATTTGGTAGTACTCTATACTTTAAGTCCAAAAGCTATTGATACATTATTTAAATAATGCCAAAGTTTTTTTTTCCCTAATCTTTACAAATTATTTATCACAAGGGAACGCCCATATGCACAGTGGGTGGATATGAGAAAACCAAAGAGATTGCCAGCGTATGGATGGAAGCTGTCTAGAAGAAACGTTCTGATTGTGCATGGCTTCAATGGCACACATTCTAAGACGCCGATGACATTTTTACGAGATGGTATGTCGAATAATATGTACATACTTTAATATTTTTTTATATGTTAGCTTCACGCTGCACACAGTATCCTGCACACAGTAGAAGAAATGAAATTATTATTAAATAATATTTAATTCCTTCGAGTAGGGATCGAATCCACAACCGCCGCGTTACAGTCATACTCTTGTGCCCCTGGGCCACGACGGTTCTTTTTGTTTATCTGAAAACTAAATTAATAACACAATGATTATTCTTTTACTTGTTGTAAAATAGTTTAAGATA
The DNA here is from genome assembly GCA_013421005.1 of Heliconius erato x Heliconius himera. NCBI lineage: Eukaryota > Metazoa > Arthropoda > Insecta > Lepidoptera > Nymphalidae > Heliconius > Heliconius erato x Heliconius himera. The sequence goes on along the minus strand of JAATLQ010036363.1, from coordinate 14,640 downwards.
GTTTAACATAAAAACAATAGCTACATTTCTTAATATAACACCAAAATAAATCTAGGTATACATACAGGGTAAAATAAATGTTTCTGCTCTTGCTTTAAATTTTAGACCTTAATACCGGCCGCAGCTTTTCTTACTACGCTTCGCTTTTCCTCTAATTTAAAAATTTAAGGCTACCTGCTTTCAAATAAATGGTAGTGACATTAAGTTCAACAAACATACTAATTTTATATTAAATGATATATCTATTTAGTTTATATTTAAGTCAAGGATCCAGCTTCATTCTGATTAATATTGGAATCTTTACGTACAGTCATAAACTTTCTAACATTAACTGCGGCATAACTTTACTATATTATATGAAATAACGTTTCATTTATAATTTTTATTATATAGTTAGGTTAAATAAGCATATAAAATATGATAATATGATTTTATATATTTACAGCATACCTATCCCGCAAAGACTATAACGTGTTTATGGTGGACTGGTCGGCTCTCACGAGATTTCCTTGCTATCTGTCTTCACTATCTAACACAAAGTGAGTATAGTTTACAATTTATTGTTGTTACTACTAGTGTAGACACAAGCTTAGTACCTATCGATATTTATAAATGTCTTATATGAATATTTTACTTTCAAAATATTTTTTATACATCCAAGCACTACATACTTACTGTCTTATAATCGTTCATAACGATATACGTTACCTTCTTCGTATGTTTATTTTTTATTTGTAGCTTCACACTGTATCCTGCGCATAGCAGGGTAGACAGAAGGAACCTAATGTTAAGATACCCCGTTCTCATTAAGACACTTCTCTTCCCCACTTTCCGCCGAATTCTCGAGGCTTTAATAAATAACAACTCAACCCCGAGTGGGAATCGAACCCACAACTGTCGTGTTTACGACATCAGTCTTAGTTTGTTATCATTATTTTAATTTTAAAAATTAAAGGCTAGCAGCTCAATGTACGGCACAGCTTTACTCGTATCTGACGCAGTCCGGAGCCAGGGCGAGGAAAATAACGTGTGTGGGACACTCGCTCGGCGCACATGTATGCGGGATGATATCAAACCATTTGACGGAGAAACAATACAAAATTATAGGTAAGTCTTGGTCTTCGTATAATATGTATAATTTTTCCTAAGCAATGATATCAAAATGAAGCTATACGTTTATTTCCGCATAAAACTCCGTTCCCTACTTTCCACTTTTTGGAAACTTTACGTTTTGAGTGGTGGAATTCAATGAGGCGCTTTGACGATATTCCTTATGTTCACAGTGGGAAATTGAACCCACAACCATCATGCTTAGATAATTAAATATTAGAAAAATATTGACTAATTATAATTGAGATAATTTACATATTACATACACAATATCTGTGTGAACACAGTTGCTAGTTTTTTTTTAAATACGGGATATTAACTTAATTCTTTTCACTTACAACTATTTAAAATATAATGCTTTATTTTAAATTAAGACTGTATTTAAGTGAAACTATTTTTATACAGTATACAGTTGATTATGTATGTATTTAAGAAATATTTTTTTATATTTAAGTTACGACAAAATTGAAAAGATATAAATTATAATATAAGTAAGGTGGAAATAGGAGACAGGAAACCTTTCTATTTTCTGTATATTTATTTTTATTAAACGTTTTTAATAACATACAAAATATATATTTTTGTTTTTGATATACATAAAGTACAATAATTTATATAAGAGGAATTTTAGGTAACGCTATGGTAACAGTTTTGACCTCTAGATATTGATTGATGCCTTCTTCTCCTCTGAAAGAAAAAAAAATTAAATTAAATGACTTTTTTTTGTCAGTTTAATTTTTGCATTTTTTAAAAAATATATATTTGCTATTAGTATGCATGGACCATCATGACGCAGTGGCACAGTAAACGCGACGGTTATGGGTTCGATTTCCAATTCACGGGTGGTATGAAGTATTTTCATTTACTCGCTCTCGTATGAAACTGATATAAATGTTGCTCGATGCAGCCATTGAATTCAGTTTCATTCTTAAAATATCTTAAAAATACATAAATTTGCTATCAGGTCGGCCATAAAACTCGTCACAGTATATCTATTTTTTAGTAGTCGTATTCCCACTCATAGCAGTTACAATAATATTATTTATGTTGTAGATTAGTTTAAGTATGTTATACAATATTTATTTGATTACTATTTTTGTACTTACAATTCTCTACCGATTCCAGAGTCCTTAAAGCCGCCAAATGGGGTTTGACTTGTTACATGATCGTACGTGTTGACCCTGAATAAAATTTAATAAGTATTTTCATATACTACATATGTAGGTATATTGATTTTTAAATCACATTTATTGATTAATTTTAAGCTGTCAGCTATCATGAAATTGTGATAATGGCTTCCATTATCACAATGTTATGATAGCTTATGATTCTAAATGTGATGTATAATTAAGGGTACGGTTAAATTAAGCAATTTTCCTGCTAAATTTCATTTCCCGCTGTTATGATACAAACACATATTGTTTCGAAAGTACGTGGAATGTAAAAGGAGGCTGGACACTTAGGACATAATGAATGAACATAACACGTTTATCTATATTATCTAATATATCTTTTTATATTAGATAAGATTATTACAGCCACAAAAATTACATTATATATATATATATATATATATATATATATATATATATATATATATATATATATATATTGATCTCCCTTACAGTTTTATTATATTTATAGAAAATAAAAATTAGCATACCATACAGAACCAGCGCGGATATGGTTCGCGAAGCTCAATGCTAAAGTGATGTCATTAGTAATGACACCGGCCCCTAGTCCGTAGTTAGTGTTGTTCGCGCGTTCGATAACTTCGTCGAATGTTTCAAACTTCAAAATACTTTGAACCGGCCCGAATATCTAAAATATTAATATTTTTTAGCTTTTCGTTGTATCCCGTAAGGTGCAGGGCAGATAACCTAAGATTAAAACATACCGTATCCACTTTCGTGTTGAGTGGCGGGGGTCAACGCAGCGCTTTCTCATCATTTTATCAAAGCAATTTTGGCGGTTGTAGGTTTGTTATCCACTTTGGAAACTAACCTCTAATCGCTGACTGTCTTATTTTGACAAAACTGGCTGTCTTAATTTCCCAAAATTAAAACAGCCAGCGTTGTACCTGATTTTGCATATCTAATAGACAGGAAAAACGAATACATTTTACTTTCTACTTTTTTATTGTGACTAATATTACTTATATTTGTAGTGGCACTTTTATGTCGAACTCAGAGGTGTTACCTAGCGTTTAGGTGATATTAAAGCAGTACATACAATAAATTTACATTGTAATTGTCTTAAAGACATTTAAATGGTAATAGAAATTTATAATTACTGGACTTGCCAGACCATTAAATCATATAATGTAATTAGCAATTTCAACCATAATGTTCAACAACCGTTAAAACTACACTACTCGGTTAAATGGCCGTGCCTATCTACACTACCAGCTCTTAATTTATTTTGAATCTGTAACATCAATGAGAATTTAAAAAATGTAATGACCACCAGTAATCAACTAAGAGGAATTGATTTTTGGTCTTATCATAAATCAATACTACCACTTAAAAAAATTTTGCGAAAAAAAATGTCTTAAAATTGTATTGACACAAAATTTCACCGTCATTTTTCTTTCTTTTCTATTATATATAGAATATCAGGCTCAGGTTATCAGATTCTGTATATAATATCAGGGTACACAGAGAAAACTATTAAACCTAAGTGTCAGTGTCTGTTCTTCTCTTTTTGGTGAAAAGAGAAGAACAGACACTGACACTACTCAAGACGTTGTGTTTTAAGTTGTCGTTTAAGTTGTGGAAGAATAAGTGATGCATATTTAAAATATTCTTTACATCTAAAAAAAAAGACAGCTTACCTCCTCTTTAGCAATTTTCATGTCATCCTGAACATCAGCAAACACAGTGGGTTTGATATAATATCCTGTTTCGCCCAACTTATCGCCGCCCGCGACGCACCTCGCGCCGTCCTTTTTACCAGCTTTGATGTATCCAAGCACTTTTGAATACATTTCTTGATCGATCTTGAAACATCCATAGCTTTTATTAACAATCCTTGAAATATTTTTAATTCATATCATGTAAGTTCGGTTCCCACTCGGAGAATTAAATTTTATATATTTTATTTCTCAAAAGCAATAGCCAAAGAGGCAAAGCGCCTGCTCCAGAGTTCGGCGGAAAGTGGGGAACGGAAGTGTCTTAAAATTAACACTAGTTTCACAGATTCACATATATATATATATATATATATATATATATATATATATATATATATATATATATATATATATATATATGTGAATCTGTGAAACTGTGAAATGGGTTTATTGTATATAATTAGCGGGCTTATAGAAATTATTTATTATATACATATACTAGCGAACCCGCGTGGCTTCGCCTGCTTGAACTATACCAATATTTATTAATTATATTTGTATAATTTTCGTAGAAAATGCAAGCCGTAAAATAATAATAAGTAGACATAAGTAAGAGAAATAAAAATGTTAATATATTTTTAAAAAGTGTATAGTGTATATATATATATATATATATATATATATATATATATATATATATATATATATATATATATATATATATATATATATGCATAGTTGTAATTGTAATTAAATCTTTTTCGAAAAAGAAATCGTTTTTTTGATTGGAGTGCCGATTAATGTAAATATTTAGTTAGTATCTGATATTATATGTATCTAACTATTAAATTATATGTTAATCTTCAATTACTGATATGCAATGTTAAATATCTAATAATTTTATTTTATTATCGAATTTCGTTTCGATAATTCTTGCAGCAAAATCATTGAAAGATCGTTGTATGCTTTCTTTTAAAAAAAGTCTAAATATAAAGTTTATTTTATTCAATCTATAGTAATTTGTTTAAATTTTTACTTCGGAAGTCAGAATTGCAATCAAGTGTTATTAAAATTAAAATTTTTCGTACTGTTACAGTTTTTGCTTTAATTTATAGATGAAGTGTATATACCTAATATATCTATAATGTTCGTTGGAATTCTGTCAAATATGATAAGATTAATATATCTTATTATTGATATTAGCGAATGTAAAAGATTATAACATAAACGTTTTTATGATACATATATCTAGGAAATGTAATTATAAATAATAAAATTACACGTAAAGGAAGTTATAATAAAAATCAAGAAAACAGTATTTCTTGTTTTCTTGTTTATATTAAAATTGTACACCTTTTTGTTAGTTAGATATAGGAATCAACAATTTTCATAAACTTATTGACTGCTATAAGAGTATAAAAATATATATAAAGATACAAAATTACCTGAGGTCCTTGCTCAACATCATCGAAGGGATTTCCAACAGACCGTTTCTTGGCTATTTCGGCAGACTTAGATACGAATAGATCGTAGATGCCGGACTGAACAAACGTGCGAGTTCCGGCGCAGCAACATTGACCGCCGTTAGCGAAAGCTGCTCCGTGAGCTATTTGCGCTGCTTTTTCAACTGTGGGATAACAATTGTCGGATTATAATATATTAATAATCGAGGCCAGTCGTAGCGCAGCGGCACAAATTGTGACTGTAAAACTAACTGGTTGTAGGTTCGATCCCCACTCGAGGAGATGAAATTTTTATATAAATTTATATTTCCATTTCTTTACTCTGGTGTCGAGGCAAAGCGCGGTGTTGAGTTCTGCCACTTAACACGCAATGCCTTCAGAATTCGGCAGAAAGTGAGGAACAGTGTCTTACACTAGGTTCCCTCTGACTACCCTGCTGTGTGCGGGATACAGCATGAAGCTGAATTAACAATCGTTATTACAGTACGGTCGACGAATCGTGGCCACTCTCAATACAGCTGTCGATGGTTGCACAAATTTGATTCAAGGATTGTTCTATTCCTATTTTTGATTATTGTAATCCCGAGTGATAGTTCACTATATATTGTTACGTATAAGTTCAGAAAGCCTAAATCAGGGCGACTCTGACTCGTTGGACGTATTATATATCAAGATAGAACTACCTACTGAAAATTGTTTACTATAGAGATAGATATATATGTATTTCTGGAGTAAGCTAAACACAGATATTAAAGAAATATAAGCTTTATATATAAGTTTTTTTTTCTATTCTCATTTTCGCTTTGTTAACAAGCATTGAGTTCCACCATCAATCATCATCAAGAATTCGGTAGGAAGTGGTGATTAGGTTCCCCGGTTCCTTCTGCCTACCCTGCTAAAAAAAGAACACCTAACACGTTAGATTAAGATGCTACACGAATGTGCTTTAGACCACACGACTGAATAAACTTCTGTAGCTCCATCTATATTAGATTTCTTTTTCTATTGTGAAATGTTACTGGCTATAGCTATAGGACAAAAAGAGAAAGAAAATGTGTGCTCATATCTCCCTCTTTCTCTTTCTATTTTTACTCAAAAATCCCTCTCAACTCTCGTTTCGCCTCGCCTGATCTCACTTTTCGTAACGTTTTAGTACGTTCGCGCATTCACCATGTTTACTTCCCGAGTCAAGAGTGTAGAATCTGAAATCCGGAAATGTCAAGAAGACTTCAAAATTTATACTTACCATCAGCGTCGTTGAATACCACCAAAGGGCTCTTGCCTCCCAGCTCCAACGAGATGCGCTTGAGGTTTGCAGCGGGAGCTGCACCCATTATTAATCTGCCAACCTAGTCATATATTTCAATTAAACCCTTAAATTTACATATTACAATGAGAAAATTTGTAATTAATTTACTTAATTTACAAATTTTCTATCAAATATATATCAACTGTAACATTTTAAACGTAATAGGTACCGATAAAATAATATTCTTTTAAATAGTTAGTTACTAACTGATATAAGCTTATTAACATATAATTGTCCTTTTTATAATCTGTATTTATTATAATCTTACGTAAATATCATTGAAATTATTAATAATAGTAATTTAATTAATAATTATAGTAATTGATTGAATTTACAGCATTTATTGCGTTTGCAATCAAATGCTAGTCAAATAGATGTTATATTTTATGTTTTTTACAGACATTTCGAGTCCTAAAGTCGCAATTCGGAACCTAAGTAGGTATCATATTTAATTTTACAGAGTATTCTAAAACATTAAATCTAAAGATAAAATTATAAAGATGATTTAGATTTAGTAATGTACAAATTTTTATTATATAGTATCTTTATTAACCATTATATGAAATGTTAACGTCTTATTGTGAACGCGGGAAATAATTCTTCTTGCTCATCTGACAAGACGACGACGTGCGCCGTTTATTTTCATTTCCTGAATTCAGGCGAAAAGTGGAAAACGGAGTGTCTTGGCTCTTCCTTTTCCCGCATACCCTGCTATTTACGGGTCAGAGCTATCTACCTTAAATTTTAAAGCACACTCTACAAGAGTGTTTTGGTTTTTTTTAGTGCTCTCATAATACTTTTCACCCAAAAACATTCACATAAATCATTTAAAATACACCAGTGAGAAGAAAATCTGGATTTTATGGTCTGTCAAAGTACCCCTCAAAGTTACCCATTAATGGCAAAGTTACTCATTTGATCAGTCTAGACTCTAGAGCGTTTGGTATTTGTATAATATATATATTTTTAATCGTCATAAATAATTTAAACAAACAAGAAAATTGTAAGAACTTGATTATTAATTTTCTATTCAAGCAATCCCCTCCCCCTGCTATATATAATCTCCCCTAAAATCGTCATCAATTACCCATACTCTTTTATACTAATTTTACTGGTACCTACTGCAGATACAAAATCATCATATATTTATACATATATATTTTTTATTTTAAATGAATTTCGAAACTAGTCCTGTCCATTGACCCACTGTCAATGTTACCCGAAGAAATAAAGTTACCGAGATAGACTGTACCAATGCCATAAAAGATATTCTAAAGTTTTTTACCTCAGTAGACCCCGTAAACGCGACCTTGTCGACGTCGGGGTGGTGCGTGAGCGCGGCGCCGGCCGTCGGGCCGTAGCCCGGCACCACGTTGACGACGCCCGGCGGGAAGCCCGCGCCCCTGATGAGTGCGGCCACGGCTAGCGCTGTTAGCGGCGTTTGTTCCGCTGGCTTCAGTACTATTGTACAACCTGCGAAATTGAGAATATAGTCCAGTGTTTCTTTTTTGTTTTTTTCTTGAAGTGAAATTTCTTTCATGAAATGAGATCGCGTCACTAAAGAGGCCGACATATTTAAATAAGTGTCAATTTTTACTAAATATTAATGAATAAAATTCAATAAAAGGCTGCAATTCTGCTGCATTCAAATAAGCTCTTTTTCATTATATTATTAGAAGGAAGTATTCTTTACAAAAAAAAACCATACGTGATAACTACGTCACATTTTTGAAATAAGCACAACAATAAATTAGTAAGACTTATTTATAATAATTTGCGTCTAGTTTGCAAGTTTTTATAAACACAAAACAACAACAACAACTACAACTTATATATATTTAATTATTTTCCACAATAAATATTTACTGTTAAGGACTTAATGTTTTTAAAAAAATATATATTTACTTAGAAGTAAATATGTATGTTATAATAGTTTTAAAACCATCCATACCTGCCGCCAAAGCTGGACCTATTTTCCATGAAATCATAGGAATAGGATAGTTCCATGGTATAATCTGAGCACAAACGCCCACTGGTTCTTTAAGTGTCATAGACATTACTTCACCATCTGTAAAATATTTTTTATATATTATTTCTGTTTTTTTAGTTTCATGCTTTATCCCGAATATAATAGGGTAAACAGAGGCAACCCAGTGTTAAAACACTCTGTTTTTTACTGAATATATTAAATATTTGATTCCCTTGAGTGAAACCGTCGTGTATAGTCATCTTTTTCATCAAAATGTTCGTTAATAGAAAACTTTAAACGTTATAAAAATTTCAAGGTTTATGGAATAATTTAACTACATTTCTGATTTATATAAAAAATATATTTAAAAAGGTATTTATGAATGATTATTATGTAATAGATCATCTCTAAATATTGTTCAGACACGTCATCAAATTCAAAAAACGCTTTTAATTGTTTTAAGAGCTGGGGTCTTTTTAAAGCTGCAAAATAAAATCATTAAAATTTACTTTATCAGGAATAAGTTGTTTAAAAAACACTTAATAGGTCACCCTGATAATTAAAGTGCTACTCCTAAAATTTTGTAAAAAAAAATACCCAAGAACATATATGGTGTTGTTTTAATACATGATATTTCAATACTGACGAGAATTTAGGTTTAAAGAAACTTTATAATCGACAATAATACAATGTAATCTAAATATTTCTTTTAGCTTCCCACTGTATCCTGCACACTTGTCTTGTACTTTGCCTACACACCAGAGCAAAGAAATAAAAATACTAAATATTTCATTTTCTCGAGTGGAAATCGAACTCACAACTTGTCGTTTTCGCAGTCACAAGCTCCGGCCTCCTTAACTCATTTTATTTACTATCTACTAATGTAAAATTTATTTAGAATTTACGTTGTAAGTACATTTATGATAAAATGTCTTAAAAAACCAATTAGAAATCGATATCTCAAACATTTGAATATATTTTTTTTATCAAGTTTCTTTAAAAATATAGCTTATACTTTGGTTTTAAGATTAGTTATTAATTATTTAGTTACCGGCAGGAATGGTATTTCCCAAAATTTTGTCTGCTTTTCCAGCATAATATCTTATGACAGTGGCCGAATAGTGTACTTCTTCTTCAGCAATTTTCACTGGTTTCCCACAGTCTAAAGTTTCAAGTTCAGCTAAATACCTAGCTTGGGAGTCCATTAGATCAGCCAATTTTAACATCAGTAATCCTCTTTGTGACGCATCCATAGTTCGCCATGGGGAATAACGATGAAAAGCTTTTTTGGCGGCGGCAACGGCCAGGTCAATGTCAGCCTGAAATAGACAATTTATTTGTAAATTTTTGTTAGGATTTTTTTGTATAACGTAATAATAGATTTTCATTGTTGAACATATGTTTTGATATAATTTCCTTTTAATTTGTCTAAAGTTTCACTTTTTTTCAATAACCCGCTGTAAACCTATGTTAAGACACTCCGTTTTCCATTTTCCGCCATTATAGGCAGTGCGTTGTTGAACGGCGGAATTCAATGAAAAGGGACAAAATCGAGCAACTGTAAACGCGGCTGTAGTCGTTGTTTGATTCCCTTCACGCTTTATCCCGAATATAACAGGGTAGGCAGAAGGAAACCAGTGTTAAAACACTCCGTCCTTCATTTATCAACACACCGTGTGTTGACGGAGGAAATGAATATATTAAATATTTGATTTCCTCGAGAGGAACACAGGACAGGCTTATCTAAATGAACTAAAATTTTGTAAGTGTAATTTATTGTTAATAATATTTCTTGTATTTTATACCTTATCACCTTCTGCAACTTGTATAATGACAGATTCATCTTGTGGATTTATGGTTGGAAAAGTTTTCTTGCTAACAGCATCAACCCACTCATTGTTGATAAAAAGCTAAAAATAATTATAAAGTCACTTTTATCGTGTTACTTTAAATATTTAATCAAAAAAGTACTTACTAAATAATAATTCCGTAGCGTTTGGCGCTCCGTTCTCTGTAACTACCCGCTAGGGATACAGCACGAAAGCAAAGTAAAGTAATATAGATAAATATGTGTATAATTCGTGCAGAAATAACAAACAGAGAATTCTAACACTAAAATAAATTATCTTCGCCTACCTTGCTAAACTTATGTGTCCCGTACGTTACAATTAGTTAAAATAAAAAGCTATTATTAGTCTTAACATTGTTTTCTTTTTATTGAAGTATAAAGTACATAATAAATGATAAGATAAATATATATATAATTCGTGCAGAAATAACAAACCGAGAGTTCTAACGCTAAAATAAATGATCTCCGCCTACTTTGCTAAACATATATGTATCTTTCATTACATTTAGTTTAAGTTGAAAAGTTGTTATTAGTCTTAAGATCTTGTCTTCCTGTCTTTGATCCTGTCTTATTTTTATTGAAGTACTAGGGGCCCGCCCGCGGCTGCGCCCGCTTAAACTACAGATTTAATAAACAGTATTGATTGACAACCATAATGACTTCTAATATGATTTTTTACTACTTTAATCTGTAATATTCTAATCTGATTTTTTTACTACATTATCATAATTTCTATAAGAATTTTTGATTGTTTTGAATTAAAAAATACGACCAATGTTGATATTTGATATTTATAAAATATACGTAAAGCTAATTATTTATTATACGTATATATTTTTGTAATATTACGTTCTTTTTACCGATATTATGTACGTTTTTAAATTAGTTACATATATTATTAGCTAACGCCCAATATTATTAATCTATCTCCTACGTCAATCTTCGATTGTTCCATATATCTATCAAATCGTTGTTTATCTTTGTGTTGAATTAATTACGACTTAGACTTAACTGTTATGATTTATGAAGATAATCTCCACTAACAATTCAATTTTGTTTACTTTATTGTATAAAATATTGTATAATCGTGCTTCAAAAATATATATTTATTAACAGTCATATAACCAAGACGTTTCGAATGTCATTCTTCAGCAAGCGCGATTGCATATAACATTCGCAGGCAAACTGATGCCTTGAGTTCATTCACATGACGATAACTTTTTTTAATGAACCGATTTTGATGAAACACACATTAATTGTTCAGTTGAGTTAAAACAAAGCAATTAGTGAAACTTTAAAGTAAATCGGTGGAGTACTTTAGGAGATTAGCGTGAACATACATATTAGACAAACAGACAGACAGACAGACAGACAACAAATTAAAAACAAATATTTTTGCTTTCTATTATATTCTTTTTAAGTGTCCCTCTATCCATTTCAGTCAAAATTACTAAGTGTACAGACAAAATATTTATTATGTATAGAGTTTTATTATATATAGAGCAGTGATTCTCAACCACTGTACCGCGGCACTTTTGTGTACCGCCAAATTTCAAAAGTGTGCCGCCAAATTTTGCAAATATATAATGATGTTAATATTATTAAATTATATCATTTAAAAAGAAAAATATTTTTATCATGAATATATATTTAAATCTACAAAAAAATACATTCGTATATTTAAAATTTTTGTCATAAACTATTTATGCAGTGCGTTGTAGTATATAATTTTTATCTTTTTCTTTGTGTGCCGCCAAATTCTGAAATCGTTAAATATGAGTCGCAACAAAAAAAAGTTGAGAGTCACTGACATAGAGATACAGATAAAGTACATAAGAAATGATATAGCACTTCAGGTAGATAACCTCAGCGACTTCAATACATTTCATATACAACTTATCTCGTCGATTATCAATTGTTATTCTTTTAGAATTAACAAATTTTGTGTAAAAATGGCAGCAGTATCAAATTTTGCGTAAAAAATTATATGCCTCTATATTAAAATTTATTAAGTGTTTATAATTGTACAATATACTAGCGACGCCGAAGAAAATCATAATTGAAATCTTTTGGGAATCCGAAAGACAGTTTAGACAAAAAAAAAATGTTTGTTTGTGTTTTAGTATCGTGTACACAAAAATATGCACTCGAAAAAACATGGTTATTTTGAAATCACAGACGGACCCTTTAATTTTTTTTATATGTATGGATTATTGCATATCGCAGATTGCAATTTCTAAGTAAAAGTCAAAGATTGATTAGATTTATTTACGCAGTAAATATTGTACGATAGTGAATATTCTTATCTTCTTTTTATCTTTTTAAACAATTTTTAAAGTGTTATTACACACTTAGGGAAGAAAAATAGTTATTTAGAAAACGTATAAAAATTTGAACGTAGCGGGACTCGAACCCGCGCCTCTGGAAACCTACCTGGTCGGTTTCGGCGCGGGTTCGAGTCCCGCTACGTTTCAATTTTTATGCGTTTTCTAAATAAGTATTGTTTTTATCTTATTAGAAACAGTATCTATTATTACCTTAATAAGAAACATTAAACATACCAAGTAATTTCTTAATAATTATTTCTAATTATTGGTTTATTTTTACCGTAGTTTAAAAGTTACAATGAAACGAATTAAATGTTAAATTGTTATAATAACAACATTAATAATTTATGAAAATTGCGAAGACTAGTACTAGTCAAATTCGCGCATATGAGGCGTTCTATTTTTTTACCGACACTGAGTATAAATTTTAAATTAAAAAAAAAACCAGATAAGCGCGAATTGGCTTCGCCCACCGAGGGTTCCGTTCAGAAATTGGAGGTCTCGAGCTTCTTCTGAAATTCAAGCTTAGCTTAGCCAGAGCTCTTTCATCTGATACCTCACGTGAACTAGCGGCTTTAATACCAATTTTGCCCACTTTAAGGCTATTACTTTTAAGATTTAACCAGCGTTTTACCATTGTTATATTACACAATAGAACATCATAATAGGGACATCGATATTTTGTATGAAAAACAAATGAGTTACACTAAATATGGAAATAATTATTGTGAATAAATTTAAAACAATACTTTGTAGAGGTACTTCCAACAGTATAAAGTATCAAAATAACATAATACTCTCATAAGTTAAATATTTGTGTTCACAAAATGGTGTAATTTAAAGGAAACCAATTTTTAGGCATAAACAAGTAGAATGACCACTTATCTAAAATACGCATTTTTCGAAAATTTATATTGGCAATTTACGTCGGTCTTCAGTCTATACTCTATACTATAACTATGTGTTATATTCCACCTGTACTTATATTAAATATTTTATACATGTAATAAAAATTATAATGCTTACGTGCTAATTTAAACGTATCAAAAACCATTGAAGGAAGGAATAAAAATAATTAAAAGGAATAAAAAAAGTACCAGTACAGTAAAATATCGGGTAATTCACTTCTTTACGTTGATATTCAAAAACATGATCTCTTTAAGCACTCAAAATAAATAATTGACCTTGGCAATAAACCTTAGTTTGCTCGGCGAATATCATTCAAAATATAAACAACAAAAAGTCTATTAGTTTGTTGACAAATTATAAAAGGAAAACTTGTATTTTTGGCTTTTATATTATGAACTCATACTTACTTTAGTATATTTAACATCCACTTTGACCATGTTGTAATGTATTCGCACTAATTTTTATTTAGAACAACAACAATTCTCAACAACTAATAATAACGAATCTGTTTCTGTTGAACCGCACAGACAGGAATAGCGAGCAGTTGAATACTACTCACAGAACACATATACCCAAAGTGAAGAATGTTCACTTCATACAAAAAAATGGGGGATCAAACGCCACTGCTGCCATCTCTTGTGTGCCCACCAGAAACAATATTTAAAATTTACCGCCTCAGATATGGGCGGGAAATTCAAAATTTGGCTAATATTTGGGTAATAAATCGATTTATATTCAAAGCCAGAATGATTCACTCTTTCAAAATCAATTGGAAGTTTACTACTTAATTTTAAAGAAAAATACTTCCAAATGATTTTGAAATAGTGAATCATTTCTGGTATAATAATAATAA
>JAATLQ010036362.1:11100-28376 GCA_013421005.1 Heliconius erato x Heliconius himera | reverse complement strand
CAATCTTAATATAAACAAGCGTAACAAGTACCTTCGGAAAGATCCACACACAACCGTCCCGGAGAGTTCAATAAGACTGTTGCAGCCGCAGTCTGGTAGGAATTCACGGTGTAGGGCGGGGAGGGGCCCGTACTCTTTCTTCCTTTTATTATAACTAGTTCGCAGTTATAGTGGAGAGGAAGATAGGACGCACTCTTGGCTTATCTTCGGACGAGCTTCGAGTTATGACAATGTTATATTGTCGAGTCTACAGTTATCTAAATAACTGACAGAAGAACAACTTCTGATGGCAAATATCTTATTAAAGCGATACCTTCTAAAGGCATAATATGAAATTCTTAACACTGTTTCCTCTGAATCTCTAAAAGATTTTGGGTTCTTCACTATCACAACCATAAAGGGTTCTAACCACTAGACACATCACGAGCCAAGGCATTAAATATTAAATAATATTTTAAAAGGTGTTTGGGATATCAGTTACAATATATACAAGATACGCGCGAAAAACATAACCCTTTCTTAGCAGTCGGGAAGAAAAACAAAAATCCAAAACAATAAAACGGTCCAAATATCCGCTAAAAATCTTTCAACGGCTGAATCGATAAAATAAACAAGCCAAAAGTAAGTAGAAACCAATAACCGTTGTGCAGATGGTAAAACCCAGGATAAGGTCAGTCCCGGAAGACGCTTGGATTTATTGCTCTCAAACTTACTCCAGAACTTCTATTGTTGGGATCTAACGGTGTACGTGACTTTAGTGTAGTATCAGCGTTATTTAAAGATTTTATTTTTTGTGTTTTTACGTATTTTAGATGTTTAGGGTAGTAATTTATTGTTTTTTTTTATAGCTTCACACTGTTGCATACGTTATGTAAGATACTCCATATTCCACCAAAACCTCGAGGCATTGCCATGTTGAGTGGCGGTAATCAACTTTTGCCCAGAGCGGAGAAATGAAAATAACAAAAAATGCATTCAAATTGGCAGAATCGAACAATGTCTTTAAATTATTATAATATTTAATAGAATTTTTTATTATTATATACAGTAATTTTCTACATATTAATCCAAGCAGTATTTTCCTACAAAAAAAACGACATGAAATTTGACATGCTTAAGAGACATACTCAAAAAAATCTTTGCATTGTTCTACTTACATGTAGAGTATATGCAAATTAAAATGCACTTTTTATTTTAATATAAAGAAAACATTTAATAATATTTTTAATTTAATCTTATACGATTAATAACAAAAGTAAATAAGTTATAGAGTTTCAAAGAGGTCAAACAAGTTGCATTTAACCACGGCTAAGAGAGCAAGTTGAGATAAAGTGCTAAGTTAGCGGGTCCGTCGGTTGTAAATCGATTTAGTGGGAGTTTTGATTTTATTAGAGCCTAGGGAGTACTGAAATTATCTACGGAACTAAAGTTTTGTACATAATGCAAAGTTTCTACTTTGATTCTTGTTTGGCGAGCGATGCTTAGCGCTTACTATGTTCTTCGCTTGAATATAAAAGACTACATTTATATAAAAATTACATAAAAAAAAATGGTTCTTTAAAAATATAATCGATATTTTGATTAACGTTAAATATAATAATAGTATTTTTTAAACTTTTATTCATTAATTCTTTTTTTATTTAAAATTATTTTAATATCTCTCAGAAAATATTAAACTTTCCCAAAAAAAAAAATTATACAAATTCACAAAAATCGCGAACAAACATATTTAAAAAATAAATATAAAAAATTAAATTCACCTTTATCGTAAAAACCATTAAAACGAACATCTCTCAATCCCTAGAAAGACTAATCAGGAATTTCTTGGCTTAATTTTATAAATATTTTTTATCAACATTAGACTAGTTAACAATTTGAACAATTTAACGAATTGTACCTAAAAAAATTGAATAAATACAACAAATAAGACTAATCTAAAAAAATCTAAATTATTATAACAACACATTATAAAGTATATTGATGCCAGTCGTGGCGCAGCGGCACAAAGTGTGACTGACTGTAAACCGACTCCTGACTGGGTTCGATCCTCACTCGAAGAGATGAAATAATTACTTAAATTTATATTTCCATTTCTTCGCTCTGGTGTCGAGGACAAGCGCGGCGTTGAATTCTGCCACTCAACACGCAATGCCTCCAGAATTCGGCAGAAAGCGGGAAAGAGTGTCTTAACACTAGATTCCCTCTGTTTACGCTGCTGTGTGCGGGATACAGCGTGAAACTGAAAAAAAAACTATTATAAAGTTAACAAAATGAGGATCCTCACATATTCACATACCAGGTGTAAGTTGAGAACGGTAGTGTCAGAGATTCAAAGGCATCAAACAATTATCTCCAACTTCCAGCCATCATACCCTGTTATTGTGAACATGTTGTAAAGTACAAAGGGTTAACGACACAAGTTCTACGACAGTCTTGGTGTCCTTAGACAACCATACTACTATAGAAATGACATTTTAGTATGTAATTATTATTTATCTTATTTACTAAATGTAGGAAATGCGTTTCTTTACTGTCATTATAATATTGGTAAATTTTATTATTTTTGCATTTTGAATATTATTTTTTTTTCAATCAAATCAGTTAAAAATCAATTAAATGTGAATCAGTCTCGCCCACCATACAAAAAATATGGCAAAGACGATATGTGCTAGAAATGTTAGTATCTTATATGCTTAATTTTTTCAATGCTTTGCGGGACTGTAAACCTGGATTTAATATTATTTTTAGTTTGATTGCTCCACATTGAGGAGATGGTCTAGCCAGACAGACAAACATCTAGACAGATGGCTAAGCATTTTTAAGCTAATAAGTGTTTTTTTATGTTACAGACCCTTAAAAATAAAAATTAAATAAAATTATAATGGGTTACATTTCCAAATAATCACCATATAAAATCGATATCACTATTTAAAATCGATATTTACAGAGTCATAACAATCGGTCTAGCTTACTTGTATCTTTTGTGGTAGCTCACACTTCTACTATAAATATATACCTTTAGAAAAAAAGGATAAGTAATAAATCTGTGAACATTTAATTTCTTAAAGTAACGTCAGAAACTGACATTAGTAGGAATGTAAGCTCTCATTTTTTGGAGTTACTTGAAATTAATGGAGCTCAAAATATACAACCAAGTTTTGCGGTAAAAGCTTTTCTAGCATTTTTCTTTTAGAGCTATTCACGTGTGTTTGAATTTTATTTTTTTATTCCACTTTAATTTCGTTACAGTTAACATCTGTTTCTGAATATAACGTTTAAAAATTGAGTAAAAATATAAAAACGACAACTCTTTCATGAAGCAGTACTAGTACTAGAAACTTTGTGTATTTTCTACATTCATTATATTTTCTGCTTTTCTTGCATCCTATAAATGATTTTATAGTTTATGACAATGTCGATTATTTAGTGTGTACTAATTTAATTTTACTTTTGAAAAAAATAGAAACGCTATGAACATACACGATTTGAATGCGCTACGATCGTCATAATTATAAATATAGATAATAGATCTGCCCTAAAGGTATATTTGGGCAGAGATATATCAATACTATATCTTAATAATTTATTTTAGCTTCACGTTGTATCACTTTTATTATAGAGAAAAGGAAAATTGTGTCAATACACTCCGTTCTCCACATGCCGCCCTATTTGCAATCATATTCTAACTCAAAATCGCCTGCTACAAAATTATTTATTTTCTAATCTGAATTACTTTCATGATCTTATAATATTATCATTTGAAAAGCAAGCAAGCTATATATTAAAAATTAATATATTTTCGTTACAGTTCTATAAATGAATTCGTGCTATTTCTACGCATTATTCTTTGATCGGCACGGGCTAACTATTCAGTAATGTGGGAAGGACACTTTGGTAATCTTGAGAATTCCTTTGCTCTAACTTGACGACTTCAAACTTCAAACGAAGGGAACATAATCTATTTTAAGTCACACGAAATAATAAATTGTATAACTAACGGCATTTAAAATTTTGTAATAAATAATTATTTTATCAAAAAATAACCTTGTTTAAGTTTAATAAAGTTAAATGATGGAATAATTTACTTAGTACAACGTCTACGTAGTGGATTGTGTTCATGTACAAATATAATTGAAACTGAACATTTTGGTTCTTAAATTTTCATTTATTTATTAAAATATTGTATTGTATAAAACTGGAGACAATCACTACTTAATTATATTTCTCACGATATAATTATATTTCTTTATACTATTTTTTTTACTCAACGTTATCTCCTGCATATATCAGTGTACTCAGAGGCGACCTGGAAATCTAGTGTTAGGACACGCCGCCCCCCATTAAAACATTTTCCGCCGAAATAATGATGCATTGTAGGTTAAGTGACCGAACTCAACATCGCGCTTTGCCTCATCACCAGAACGAGGAAATTAAAATATTAAATATGTCATTACCCTGAGTGGGGTTTGAACTCACAAACGTTGCATTTATAGTCACACATCTGTGCCCCTGCGCCACGACGACATTAGATTAACACCCAATTCGGCCCAAATGGAACGGCGAAAACCACCGCCACACTTTGTCTTGTTACTAGAGCGAAGAAATAAAATAATTAATTTCCTCTAATGGGGATCAAACCCACAACTGTTTACAGTTCGACGCTGTGCCTCCGCGCTACAAGGCAACGACCTCAATTTACCTACTAAAATATTATATATCTACGTATAACGATAATTAATCAGTACCAATCTCATCATTTTTCACAGAACAATACTCAATTCGTTAGAGACACGTGGTGACATAAAAATGTATGAATTTTGAATAAATTATTGCCCACGCCTGTAACTTTTAAATTTATTCATGAAAAAGAGTAATTTACTTCTCATATCGTACATAGTCCATCGTAAAACCTAAATTAGCTATCAAGGTTTTATGTGATTTTCTGCTTCCCTTTCTGCTTTTGTTATTTGAGTTAAGTTACTCAATTGCTATAATTTATTTTTTATTTATTTTATATATATTTAATATTTTTAATTTTACTGCATTAAAATAAAATTGTGAGGTTAATAAAAAAACCCCTAATAACGAGTCAAGTGCGATTTGGACTCGTCCTCCGAGGGTTCCGTACTAATTTCTTAATTTAAATCAAGAGGAAGTATCAGGTAACTTATAAAAGTTGACAAATGTAAGTTGCGTATGCACTCATTTTATATGAAGTTCTCTCGTCTTGCCAAATTCCATAATTATAGGTCTACGAGGAATACCTTATAGGTTTTGATTTAGACTAGTCATTTTGTATGAAATGAACTAAAAATATAAGTTTGTAATGATTCTTTTTTCTATGAAATATCTTAGAATTTCATATTAAATGCAGCGAAAACTATGTATAAATGGTCATATCTATTAATTGCATTAACTTAGAAGCTTGATTTTTATCTGTGCTTAAAGTGACCGTAAATGTAAGTATTTGAAATTCATTTTAGCTTGATATCCCCACGGGAACTAGAGATAAATGGTCTTAACAGACGAACAACAAAGTAATTCTATAAAGGTTCCGTTTCTTTCCTTTTGACGGAACCCAAAACATTATTTTCTTTCTAATAAATAAACACTATAAATATTTTATCAAGTTTTTAATACGATTATAGTTCATTTTATTTTTATATTATATTTAAAAAATAATAATTTAATCGAGGAGGCCGGTCGTGGCGCAGCGGCTCGAGGTGTGACTGCAAAACCGACTGTTTGTGGGTTCGGTCCCCACTCGAGGAGATGAAATATTTACTTAAATTTATATTTCCATTTCTTCGCTCTTGTGTCGAGGTAAAGCGCGGCGTTGAGTTCTGCCACTCAACACGCAATGCCTCCAGAATTCGGCAGAAAGTGGGGAACGGAGTGTCTTAACACTAGGTTCCCTCTGCCTACCCTGCTGTGTGCGGGATACAGCGTGAAGCTATTTTTTTTATTTTTAATAATTTAATCAATAAAAAAGGTATATTTTCTTTTATTCATCTCACCGTATACTCTTCACGTACACGTTCTACTTTATAATATACATGCTATAGCATTATATTTTCTACAAATATAAGAAAAGTATATAAAAACAGAATTCCTCGCCCTCTTAGAATTAGAAAGAAACGTTCGATATTAAATATGAAATTCCTAGTCATCGCACGCGCCAGTCCCTGTGCATCCCGCGCCAGACACTCCGCGCGAATATTTAATGCGCTTTCAGAAGCTACTGATAAAGGTTACTCCAAACAATCTAAACATATAAATATTATTATTTATTATAAGAGAATATTTATTTAAATTTATATTTCCATTTTGCGCAGCGTTGAGTTTCGCCACTCAACCGTAATGCCTCTGGAAAACAGAGTGTCTTAACACTAGGTTCCCTTTGCCTACCAAGCGGTGTGCGGGAAATAGCGTGAAGTTGATTAAAACCTCACATATCTCCATTGTAATATACAAAAAAAAATAGTGACATGCCTTAAAACCATTCAAAGTAACGCTATGGTAATTTTTAATATCTCCAAATTTTGTTAATTATGAACGAAACTGTCGTTGATTACATATTGGTTACGAACTATTACCTGTTTTTTTTTCATATATATATATATATATATATATATATATATATATATATATATATATATATATATATATATATATATATATATATATATATATATATATATATATATATATATATATATATATATATATATATATATATATATATATATATATATATATATATATATATATATTGAACCCTTACAAAACATTTTATTATATAGGGGAATGGACATGGCCATTGGTGACAGACAGTACGTACAGTTACATCGAAATAATTATCGAATTGATACCATTTATATTACAAAAACTTTTAACTAACTAAAACAATGATTAAACATATAAAAAAATCACATACTGGATTAATAATAACATAAAATATAAAAAATATAAACAACATAACAACTAATCTGTTAAGAAACTTAATAAACAATATAATTCCGTATGTAGAACGCCCTAAAAATGGAAACAGTGTTCAGAATTCATTTGACTCCCACGCCTGGCCACGTCGACGAAACATTGAGCAAGTTACGTTTAAAATTGACAACGCTTTGTTGCGTTGCGCATTTGTTTGATCAGTTAAGAAAAATACTAAGAAATGGTAAAAAAAGAACAAAACATGATAAAGTCAGCTTCACGCTGTATCCCGCACACAGAAGGGTATGCAGAGGGAACCTAGTGTTACGAGACTCCGTTCCCCGCTTTACGCCGAGTTCTGGAGGCATTGCGTGTTGAGTGGCAGAACTCAACGCCGCGCTTGACCTCGCCACCATAGCGAAAAAATGCTGCGCCACGACTGGCCTCAGTTGATAAAGTGTCTTAAATTAATCGTCTTGTCGTAGTATATTGAGTAGAATTTATAAGTTTCATTTATATGGAGTGTAGATTGCCGACTTTAATCAGAATAATATATGAAACTCTTCAATTACTGAGTATCTAACTGATTAACTGACTACAAAGCCAAAATTTTGTATGCAGGCAGGTTTGGAAACTTCAGAGGTGTAGAAAAGACTTGAGAGATGATTTCTTAAATGGAAACTGGATTTTTTATTTTCCGTTTTATAATCTACGCAAATAAATTTTCTGGTGACGACTAGTACACTTCTGGTGACGACAATGTTATATAACATAGAAAGAAGTATTTAAAATATTTAAAAATCTGAACACCTATAAAAATTATTATAAAATGAAATATTGCATTAACGCAATTATTTATACGACAGCCGAAGGCAGGCAGACGAAGCTCAGAAATGTAAAATGTAAAATACTGTAAAATCTACTGGTTGTGGGTTTGGTCCCTACTCTAGGAAATGAAATATTTATTTACATTTATATTTTCATTTCTTCGCTCTGGTGTCGAGGCAAAGCGCGGCATTGAGTTCCGCCACTCAACACGCAATGCCTCCAGAACTTAGCGGAAAATGGAGGACGGAGTGTCTTAACACCAGGTTCTCTCTGCCTACCCTGCTGTGTGGGGAATACAGCATGAAGCTGATTTGTTTATATTAATCCTAAGCACTACTACTATGGAGAGATAAGTTATGTAAACTTTTAACTTCTAAACTTGTAAAATATTAAAAATTACATAGCGTTTTATATTAACAGACAAGCCAATCAAAAATATTAGAAACATCATTATTGCATAAGTGAAAATCGAACCCATAACTACTGCACTGTATCACGAAACCACTAAAGTAACAGCTATATAGCATCACATTTACTTATAACAATACACACTTCTCCACTTTACTTTAGCTCCAGCTAAATACGAAAGCTTAAAAAATATGTTGCACATAATTCACTTTTTGCATTAACCTTTGAAATATGAGAAAAACTTAAGTGGAATTCGTTGTTTAATAATGCAACAAGAATGAGATTATGAATTTTTATTTTTACGTTTTCAGGTTAGAATTCAGAGTGCAAGGCGTCCTGCTCGAAACTTTTTTAATAATAAACGAACGCCAGTAAAAAGTGTTATCTAACTTTTTCTCGTGTAGATTAAACGAGCTGGTTCTTATTCTCCTTTTTTTTCTTAATACACAAACAAGGACGTTAATTTCAAAGTTTTGTGTGTATGTGTGACTTAAATGGTAAGAATTTAGCTCTGTACGTTGGAAAGAGAAAAGAATAGCTAAAGAAAGGTTCATTTTAGGGTTCCGCACTTTAAAGAAAACGACGGAACATCTATGGGATTACTTTGTTTCAATCTATCCGGCTATCAAGACTATTTATCTCAAAATCGTGTGGTGAAATAAACATTAAGTAGTAAGATCTACGGTCCTTTGAAGTACAAAAATATCAAATTTCCAAATCAACGCAATCAAAAGATTGATTTCATTTCGGATTTTTGGATTTGACGGAACTGTCGGTGAGCGAGTCGTATACGTTTATACAACTGTATACAAGCATATATTAGGAACAAAGCAGAAAATTTAACTGTGGATTCGAATCCTACTTGCTCTGGTAATAAGACAAAGCGCGGCGTTGAGTTCCGGCACTTAAAACGCAATATATTATAAGAGGGCGTTACGTAAGGAATGGAGTGTCTTAGTCTTATGCTCTAGGTTCCCGACTTATTCTGCTATATAAGGGATATAGTATGAAGCTAAAAGAATTTTAATTTCAATAGAAAACTGAACTGAACTGAGGTGAAAATTTAAAATATAAAATAAAAGATTTTCAAGCCTCCAGCGTTAATTGTATTAATAGTTAATAACACTATGATTAATTTTAAATATGCTTCCGCTTTTACACACGATTTATAATATCCAGAGTAAACATGAATATAAGCATAGATAAAATGTTTCTGACTACATACATTAATTATTTTATTTTTGTTTACTCCAACTGTTTAGATGAGAGGAGAATCAAACTCAACTACGCCCAGCATTTTACTTGCCATACTACAAACTTTAACCGTGTTTATCCATTCTCACTCTACCGACATATTTGCTTTATTATTTGATAAACGCATTCATTAGTTACGACAGTTAGGAAAAGCAACATATAGATGTTTGCTTCAATACTGACAGTTTTGGACTAAGCAAGGGTCACGGGACCGATTACTGTGATATACATAGCTATTATAACTTCTAAACCAATATAAATACGGTATGTGGGTTAAGAAGTTCTTATGTAAAACAATGTTTTATTTTTAGTATTTAAAGTGAGTTATATAAGTAAAGGAGTTTATATGAGTAATAGGGAATTCCAATTCAATTCCAATAGTTTCGAAGAACGTGAAAAATATGTTAAGTTATAAAAATAACTAATAATAAATAAATATTCTTTTATATTCAGTTAATAATATTCTTTTATATTCAGTTATAATAAGACATTAAAGTGCATGTATACATGCATTTTTAATTAAAAATATTGAAATTCATTTACTATTTATTAAAAACCTACATTGTTATGTAATAATAAAGGAGTATTTTAATTCTAGGCTCCCTCTACCCTGCTCTACAAAAAAAGTGAGGATTTGTATAATTTTTTGTTAAAATCCCATAAAAAATATTTCGCAAAAATCATTTACTTTAATTGGTTATTCTTTTTTACAAAGACACTACTCTGTATCTCAAAAGGCAAAATATCAGCAAAAATAAAACACAGCTTAGTATGCCACACACGTCGCGTCGGAGGAAATTAAAATACCTAAACTAAACATTTGCGTGTTTACGATACCGTGAAATTAAATCCCTTTTCCTATTTCCGGATTCGAAGAATCCAATAAAAGTGTAGGAGCGACGTGCTAAATACGTCCGTCCGTGATGACAACGCGACCGCAAGTGCTCTTTTATTTTTTTTAATATGTAAATACTGTACGTTCTTGTTTAAATTGGCAATAAATTGGATAGCGTATCTCATTTTGTATTTTTTTGTAATTTTAAAAAGAAGGTAAACTGTGGCCGTCGGTTGAAACAGTCGTGGCGCATCGGCATAGCGTTTGTAAACGAGTCGGCTTGGGTTCAATTTCCACTCGGGGAAATATAATCATTACTTTCAATTCTTCGCTCTGATGACAAGACAAAGCTCGGTGTTGAATTTCTTCACTCAACACACAATGATTCCAAAATTGAGTAAAAAGTAGGGAACAGAATATCTTAACACCAGGTTTCCTTTACCTATCCTAATATACGCGTCAAACAGTGTGAAGATGAAAAAAACAACACTGAAAACTGTGGTAGCCATCAGACATACCGTGCTAATTTCTAATACAAAACAGTAATATTTTTTATTTATTTCCACATTATCCAATACCTAAGAATCTTGCTCACTATATAAGAATATAGTATATATAGTATAGTAGGTCATTAGATAGACTATACTATACGTTCCTACAATTTGGAACAAAATTAATTACAATTAAGCCCGGTTCTTAAGCTACTAATATACAACACGCCATTGATTTAGAAGCTGAGAAGAATATTCCTATATCTAATATTCATAATATTCCTATATGTCTTATCGACCTTCAAAACGCTGACGTCAATCATTCTTAGAACAAAAGGAAGCTAGTAAATAAAATAAAAAAAATATCATTCATCTGAGCTTGTACAAACAAAAATACAGTAATTAATTCAACGTCCCAACGTTCACAAACGATGTCGGCGGGATCGGGAACCCGATTAGACAATAGACAGGACGTCCGCTAATACGTTTTATTATATATATATATATATATATAAAAAGTTGGAAAGTCCGTCAATCTCGATGATTACACGAGTAACACGCTTGTATCAGCGATTTTTTTTTCTTCCTTCAAAAACAAGCTCCGCCGGAAACTTTTATTTATATAATTAGGACGCAGAAAGACAATGGCGTCGGAATGTTGAGGGGAACTAGAAAGTTTTTTCTTCTATGTTCCCAGATAAGCCACATTTCGCGGCTCTTCCCGTTCGAGATAAGGTATTTATTTGTCCCGTCTACCTAAAGGCAGATGTTATCGTTACTTTCTACTTGTTCAGTGACATATTTTATACTTAAATACTTCGGGTGGAAGCAAAAATTATTAGATTATTTTTGTCGATAACTTCGGAGTTCGGAATTGATGTTAATTTAGGATTGTTTAATTCGATTGTATAAGTTTTGTAGATAAAAATATATAGTAGTATAATGCATAGTTATATGATATACTTATCCAGCAAATATAATTAAGGACGCAAAGTGGGGTACAGATTGCGTTAACATTGGGAACAGGGAACCTAGTGAGGTTCCCTCTCCCTAGAGTAGGGAACTTTGACATGCGAAAAAAACGTGAAATTGAAAAATATATATATAGATCATATTTATGTATATTGAGCATACTAAACATAACAAACAAAAATTAAAAACTATTAATTTTCTTTTCTTTCGAACTTCAATCTCCAAATGGATCCAATACTAGCTATAATAAAAACACAAAACATGTCAGTAAACTAAGTAAATTATAATATAAACATAGAAAACAGTTTTCTTTATACAATTAGGTAGGTTATTCGTGACTAGAAAACCAAGTTATGCCATTATATTACGATATTGAATTACCCGATAGGAAACAAATCTTCGAACACGTCGCCTTGTTCGACTTTTTTCTAGAAAATTCTTTGTTATGTTATCATGTGAACAAGCTTATATTATATCGATACACCGATTATATGTACTAATGTATATTATTGTATTAAATAAGATATTCAATTACTTTTGTTTTTGTCTAGAGTTTGAAATTCATGTATTTTAATACGAAACAATTTTCAAAATTAAAATTATTATTCAAAAACATAGTAGCAATTTGATAAGTAACTATTAATTTGGAGTTAGAAACCTACTATGTTATTAAAGGCATATTTATTATATTTACGAACACTGAAGTTACTAGAATTTAAAAAAAAAGGTAAGCATTTCCTTAAATTAGTACGTTGAACCAAACTTCCTTCACCATTTACGGTGCAGCACAGTCACTACTATATATTAACTTCTAACTACCATATAAAACAAAATTTATATGACATCAGAAGCACCACATACAAATATAAAGCGTAGTAAGAAATCACTAAAACTATCACAATAGCACAGAATGTCTCCATATTCTAAAATTAATTACAGTCATAAAATCGAGATTCTCTACTCCATTAACGTGATTGTGAGAGAATATATCGCCAGGTTCGTTATTTTCTTGAAAATAAAAATGTTCTGCGCAATTTTTCTTATATTTAACGATCTTTTAAGTGACTAGCTTTTATATATGAGCTTTTTAAATCGTTTAAACGAGCTTTTTTCGTAAATTATGACATGAAATTGTTGTAACTAATGGAAAAAAATAGTTGTTAATGAATTTAATAGGATGAATGAATTTAAATGAATTTAAGGTTTTAAAGCATTTTTTGCGCCCATCATATAAAAAAAATTAAATTAAAAATTGTTAATGTTAAGCTTAATTGACTACTAATTCTATTTAATATTTTTATACCGCCTTATGTTTAATAAAACAACTTCCTGTTTTATCTTGCATAGCAGGGCAGGCAGAGAGAACCTAGTGTTAAGACTTTCCGTTTTCTACTTTCGGCCCATTTTCCAGATATTAGAGTCGTGTTGAATGGTAAAATTCATACCGTCCTTTACCAGAGTACGGAAATTATTTTAATATTATTTTTTAGTTTAAATTTGCAAACCTAATATTAAGAGACTCTTCCATTCCTATCAAGGCACTACTGTTCCCCAATTTACGCTCAAGGCATTGCATGTTAAGTGGCAGAACTCAACGCCGCGCTTTGCGGCTTGATGAGAGCGAGGAAAAAAAAAATAATTCAATCCACAACTGTCACAACAGTGGGAATCGCACAACCGTCGCGTTTACACCGAAATGTAATCACTTCCCCGAGTGGGAATCGAACCATTGACTTTACAATAAAAGGCTGTCCCACGGCGCCACGCACCACGGACTTCTTAACTTGGCCTAATGTTCATAATCCTTATTATATAAAGGTCATACTGGTATTCCGTCCAGTTTAATGGGCTATTTTTTTTTTACTATTGATATCCAAATTTCATTTTGTAATTTTATGTATCTGATGTCTAATAAAACTTTCCAGACATACAATTTCACTTTGAATATTTAGTAAAATTGTAAGTAAAATATTAACCAATCTCCATAAGCTAAAGAAAAGGCGCTCCTTGGCGTCACCATCTTACATTTAGTTATTCTTCGTAGGTTTTAAGTAATTTTATGTAAAAATATTATAATATACTAAATCTCAAAATGAATTTTCCTAAAAAATATTAGAAACGTAACAAATTTTTAAGTAACGGAAAACCAGAAATTTATAGAGAATTTCGTATCATCGTAATAGAGCGTATATCTTTCTATATAGATTTAGACGAGTTTACATACAATTAATGTAATCATAATTGTGTACGGTAACGTAAAAAAACGATTTAAAAAATTATTAAAGAAAAAAATATTTGTTTCTATAAATTGGAGAATATTAGTAATTATGAAAGATAAACTTTATTTCAACAATTACCAGAGAAAAGAGAGAGAGAGTTTCTCAAAAACCGACCAAAAACCAGCCAAGCGAGTCGGATATTATCTATAAAAACGGCACGAAATCATGTCCCTAAAATATTTATCGTATTCTATTTTTTAGTCCTTGTTGTTATAGCGGCAACAGAAATGCATCATCTGTGAAAATGTCAAGGGTCTCACTATCTTAATTTCTACGGGACTTTTCGAAATTTCCACCAAAAAGTAAAAAAACCGAACTTTCCGTTTTACATCCCAAAAGCCAAACGAACAAAGTTACATATTACCACTTATACTATAAACATACAAATGTTCTTCTATCCATTTTTACCCCCAAAAAACCCACACAATTCAACCCCCTCCCCCTCCCCCTCAATTCTACAATAAATTCAACAAAACAGCGCTCAATTAAATAGTTAAACGCTATCGCCATAAACACAAATGGCCCGTTCGTTTAAAACAAACGTACAGTAGATAATTACCAAAACACTTCATTGAAAGCGCTGACCCTGCGGGTGATATTAAAACCGATTGTATAATTTATGCAAAACCGTAGTAGCAGTCGCAACCCCCACAGGTCCCTATTTCATGATGTAATTAAAAACTTAGTAATTGCATATTAAATTTCGGTAATACGAGTGGATATAATGAATTTATGTACGAAAATGATATTCCGGATTTTTATTTATATTTTTTGTTTTAATATTGTCCTTAGTTTTTATTTGCGGCTTCGCCCGCGTGGTCAAATAAAAATAACAATGAGTTGTGCGTGACGCTTGATACATTTTTATGCGGGAGGTAATTGTGAACTCGAGTATAGTGGATTATGTTGAAACGAATAATATGATGTTATATAGCCTTTCTCGATAAATGAATTATTCAACAAAATGTTTTTTTCAATTCATAGCAGTAGTTCCTGATATTATCTCGTTCAACCAAACAAATAATATTAGTGGATACTTGTAGAAAATAATTTCATGGTTTGTATTTTTGAGTTAAAGTTACAAGTTACTATATTCTCTGTTATTATAAATATTAAGAAATATGATTAAAACTAAAGCGGGCATATATATATAGAAACTTAAATGCTTTATTATTTATTCACAATATAAATATTCAAAAATACTTTAACAAATTTAACGCAATTTATCTATACCTACTGCTTCGAATTAAAAAGTTATTTTGGTAATTAAGTATAAATTGTGCTCCATTGGCAAACCTAAAAGAAACACAACCTGAAATAAAGAATATAATAACATAAACATATAATGTATCTAAATAAATAAAAAAAATAAGCAGATAAACAAAAAATACATATATATACATGAAAAAATGTCAATTACCGTATTCATTACAGCGGCGACAGTAAAAGCCCGCTGATAATTAAATGCCATGTCCATACTTTACGCGAGTCTCGGTTACTGGCCAGTTTGCCCTACGGAAATTAAGGGAACGGAGTACTTTGCAATTACAGTTCAGAAAGTATAAAATTTATATTACAGTCCTTATATGTATGCGTATGTATATAGAAGTTTAATTTTAACTGTTTTAAATTTTAGAAGCTAAATTGCTTTTAAAAAGTTTTTATGTTGCAATATTTTATTAGAGACCGTGGTGGCGCGGTAACTTAAGCGTCCGACTGTAAGCGCGATGGTTGTGGGTTCAATTCCCAACTTGGAAGAAAATATCTAATATTTTCATTTCCTTGCTCTGGTATAAGGGCAAAGGGGGGTTGAATTCCGCCCCTCAATACGCAATGTTTCGAGATTTTAGCCCGTCGCAAAGTGGAGAACGCTCTTAATGGGGACAAAGTATCTTACTCGTTTTCTATTTAATAAACACAACTACTTATAAGATAGATTAAGGCCATAACCAGCATCGCGCTTGTTGCGATCTAGCGTGGATAGAGGGAACCTAATGTTGAGAAGCTCAACGACGCTCTGTCTACCAGAGCTAGAAAATTAAAACAACAACAAATTCCCCTGAATGAGAATCGAACACACAACCGTCGCGCTTACAGTCAGATGACCTCAACGAATACAAGTTATTTCTTTATTATTAAAGAAAAGAATATGGTGTAGAAACTATAAATACAATAACCGTATAAAGATGTCCAAGTTTCTCATACATATGCAGAGTCATCACCAGCTTTGACAAGCTCGTTACTACGCTATGTATCCAGAAAATGAAATGCACCCAGCACTATGAATAATTCTGATAGGGAGTAATGTTTGATGGAGTTTGATTATAATTTTAGGTTTAATGTTGTACCAATAGAGGACGCCGTGGCGCAGTGGCACAGCGTTGGACTGTAAATGCGACTGTTGTAGATTCGATTCTACGTCTGGGAAAAAAAATCGTCAACGTAAAATTCTGACAATAAGACAAAGAGAGGCGTTGAGTTCCACCACTAATATCCTTAGATCATAATTTTTATAGTTATTATAAATCTGTAAATTATAACCAAAAAAAAGTTCAGCTGAGTTTCTTGTGCCGATTCTTCTCAGATCTGCAGGAAGTGGTCTGCATGGAGTATGATATACCTTCTTATTTTCAAATAAAATTATCTTTGATTTTGACTTTTTAGTCATGTTTATAGGTTTTATATAATAATTACGTTGTACTGTGAAATTCTATCTACTATCTAGTACACTTTTAACAACACGGATAGTTGCACACACACACATACATATACACTCCCATAGTAAATTATTGTTAGTGTTATAAACTATCCGAAAATCAGAAAAATCGGACTTAGGTTAAGAGCGAGACATCCCGATAAGAGAACAATTATTGCTTTTTGTGATCATCTTACAAAGCAAATATTTGTATGAATAAAACATTTTTTTATATCAGAATCTCTCTGCCTACCCTAGTTAACATAGACTAGCTCTTAGCAGATTCTGAGCAAAACTTCCAAGCACCGCCATAATTTACGCCCTACAAATCTAAATAGCAATAAAAAAATATTTGTAAAAACAAAAACCCCGACTGCATCAAACTAAAAAGAAAATAAACAAGCCCAATAGTTTATTAGGATTAATAGTCGGGACCTATAAGTAATTCTTCAATCAATAAAATCTTTACCAGGAACCCCGCATAATTTAAAGAGGTCCCGACTGTTAATCCTAATAAACTATTGGGCTTGTTTATTTTCTTTTTAGTTTGATGCAGTCGGGGTTTTTGTTTTTACAAA
>JAATLQ010036362.1:0-11000 GCA_013421005.1 Heliconius erato x Heliconius himera | reverse complement strand
CATTTTTTTGTTAGAATTTATTATGGTAATGATAATCATGATATACCTTTTTGAAATCCTGAAATTGAGCTCTTAAATTTGATACCCATATTGTGGTTTTCGAAACGAAAAAAAAATTTTTCACTAAGTCCAATGGCGTACCACAGCCGTCATGATTATTTTTTATTAACGTCACCTATCTAAAAACATTTGGGCTGCTAATACGAATCTAACGATACCTCAAATATGTAAATCCGTTCAGCGGTTCTGGAGATACGAGGTAATAAAGAATATTACATACATACAAGATACGCGCGAAAAACATAACCCTTCCTTAGCAGTCGGGAAAAACAAACACAAAATAAAATATATTTTACTTCAACAAAGTTACGGTCAGACGGCAAAGCGGTAGACTCCCTGGAGAGACGTTCCGGTGTAAGCTCGATTCACACTTAAGGGCCAACTGTTAAACATCGGCCGAAATGGACGACTTGAAAATAACCAACGCACTATGAAATATACGTAGATACTAGCAGGTAGCGCTGTCTTTACTTATTTGGAAGAATTAGGTCTAAATGAGTATTTTTTTTTTATTTTTACTCATTTGTTCCTTATTGAGAAGTAAGAAGTATATAGAACTAAAGAAACTTAAAAGTTACTCCGTTTTTTACTTTCTCTATTTGATGACGGATTTCACAGATTATTATGTATGGGGTGGCATGATTGCAGTATTGTAATAAATCATATTTTAGGTAATATTGCAAATACAAGTTTTCCCTAGGCTGGATTTTATATTTAAAAATTTAGACTGGTTCTGTCAGACTCACCCAGGACTACAACGATAAATATGAAACAACAACATTATATTTTCATCGCTGGGTTGAGTTCCGCCTGTTCCGAATATTTTTCGGAAATTGGCGAAGCGTCGTGGCGGTAGATTTCTTGTGTCTACTCTGCAATGCGAGAAAAAGAGTGAGGCTACTTTTTCTTTTTTCTCTTCGATTTTTGATAAAGTATATTAAGATAATTTATTAACATGGCAAGGGTAGGCACCCTTCGAATATTTATGATATAAAAATAGCTGCTAATAAGATGTTCATAAAATTAAGTGTTGTATACAAACATATATGAGTCAAACCATATAATCTATATATTTCTGATTATTTTATATTTTATTATGGAGACTAAAGATGATTAAACTTTTTAGTTATATAAATATTAGGTGTTACAGGCTAGCTAAATTAAATGGACGGACTAATATTGGAAACAAAATACTTCTAAGTACACCTTCTAGTAACTGATTTATCAAAAAATCTACCATAAAGATAAATTAAATAAAAATCAACTTCACGCTGTATCCCACACACAGCAGCGTAGGCAGAGGGAACCTAGTGTTAAGACACTCCGTTCCCCACATTCGAAATTCCCCGAATTCTGGAGGCATTAGCCTCGACACCAGAGTGAAGAAATGGAAATATAAATCTAAGTAAATATTTCATCTCTTCGAGTGGGGATCGAACCCACAACCAGTCGATTTTACAGTCACACTTCGTGCCGCTGCGCCACTACTGGCCTCAAATATAAAGATAAATTTATAATAAGTATTATTTATATTCAAATCATACATAATATAAAAACATTTAAACTATATAGCATAACAGCCAAAACAAAAAAAAAGGAAAGCTCCACATAAAACGTACGAACATCAGCCGCTAATTGAGGCGTGCCCGGTCATTTATTTGGAAGTTTCGGAGGTCAACGGTTGTTAGCTGGAATACGGGAATCCATATGTTAACGAGAACTAATTTACGACTCGGAAAGATCCTGGACCAATTGTGGTTACCAAATTGGGGGTCTTGATTGGCTGTTTTTGCTTTGCTATTAAAGTGAAATATAGGAATAAATCGTCTTATGTGAAAGATGATGATTAATTATAAAATAATTAAACAAACAGGACACGGCTTCTTTAGCGCAGCGGCACGGCACTTCTTCAGATTGTAAGTATGAGTAGTGGCTTCGAATCCCTCTAGAGGGAATTAGTTATTTTCGTTTTCTCGTTTTGGTAACACGACAATGAGCGACTTTGAGTCAAGTGCTATTCAATATGAGATTTTTGAGATGCACGCAGCAATTTTCAAAATGATGTTCTAATTTTGAATATTGGAGCGTGTAGTAGAAAGTGCCTAAATATTAGGTTCTCTCTGTCTATTTTGCTATATGCAGAAGTTAAAAAATAAACAGTTTAGAATAAATTCATTACAACTTTATATTCTATTTATAAAACAATTAATTATATGATAATTATATCTTTACTTAACAGTTCTTTTATTTTACTTACCTAGTGATTTTAATTCGTTATATACATTATTATAGATTCACGTTGTTTCCTGTACGTAAACAACGTGAAGCAGTTGGTAGGCAGAGGGAACCTGGGAACTCCGTTCTCATTAAGAAAGTTCCCACTTTCCGCCAAATGGCGGCATTGTATGTTAAGTAGCGAAACTCAACGCCGCGTTTTGCCTCATTCCCAGAGGGAATTTAAATATTAAATGTTTCAATTCCTTGAGTGGGAACCACACCCACAACCTATCTCGTTTTCGGTACTGGCCTTTGAGAGAGAGAGAAAGGGAGACTGGCCTCAACGTACCTAATAACTTATACCTATTTATTTTTATGTATGTTAAGGTACTTTAAGAAAATCTAACCTTATTTATTTTAAAAGGCACCAAAATAAGTAGCATTTTTTATATTTTTGTTAATTTTCAAAATTCTGTCGGTTATTGACGATTTTCAGTCAGTATTCATTTGTAATGCTAAAACCAGTGAAAAATAAAATTTCTATACAATGAAAAATGAAAATTATTTTCCATACCTATTAAGCAGGTAGGTACCAGTTTTTCTTGTACTAAAATATAAAATAATTGCTACTAAAATATTAATAATACAACACAAAATCACAGGATTTTTAATTAGTACAAAATCCACTTATTCTACAAATTTTAAATAAATATCACAAATAATTGAATATTTCACCTGCAATTTAACAGCGACGCGTCACGATGACTCGTAATTCAATATGGCGGAGCGTCAGCCGCGGGGCGTCAGTCGACGTTGCATTAGTGTATAGATTACTGGAAAATGAAACCTCCGCCGCGCGTATGACCGCCTGGTACTTTCAGTTCATATTTACTCTGTACTTGCAGTGTAATTTCTACATACATACATTTACAGTACGTTCGACGAATAGTGGACGCCTTAAAGTTAGATTTCAATTTTTGCACATTGTTTGCTCGGAAAGAGAATAAACAAAAGTAAGAAAAAACCAAAGCTGCGCCAGCCATATACATCCAACTTCAGGGCGGCCACGACTCGTCGACCGTACTGTATTTTATTTATTTATTAGAATAACAAGTAGGCCGCCGTTGGCGGTATAGGCCAACGACAATCATTGTATTTGTAAATACATTGGCTCCAACATCTTAGTGCGTACGTGCACATCTTCAGTACATTCATGCTACCCTGGTACGTATTATTTAATAAAAACGTTGCATACGGTAGTTTAGTGTAATTGAATTTAGATTTCTTCTCGTTTATGCGAACCTGGTACTTTGGATTTTATTAATATACTTTTTTAAAAGTCCTACTATCTCTCCTTTTAAACTATACACATCATTTTATTTGATACCTAATGGCAATATGAAAACAATACGAAGTTGTAATGAGAAGTAGTTTGTTTTTTAAAAATAAACCACACATTTCTATATTAAGACTGCAAGATTGTTTAAATATAATTTGCCTTTAAATTATAAAAATATCATTTTTATTTCTTTTTTTTAAGTTCACACTGTATCTCGCACACAGCAAGGTTGGTTGGCCAGAGGGAACCTAGAAACCTGGCCGTAAGTCACTCAGTTTCCATTAAGACACTTCTGTTCCCCATTTCCCACCGAATTCTTTGTCAGTGGCGGAACTCAATACTGCGCTTTTTTTCGTCACCAGAACGAAGAAATGAAAATTTTTCATTTCCTCGATCGAACCTACAACCTGTCGCGTTAACAGTCGCACGCTTATGGCCCTGTGCCACGACTGGCTTTTTTTAATTGTAATATTATGTTATTTTTCACATAAACTAAACTGGCTGAATAAAGTTGTACCCTAGGTCAAAAATAAGGGAGAAAATTAAAAAATTAAATAGAAATTCATTCATTAGCGCCATAACTCTGAACGTCTTACAACTTTTTATTTATTTACCTAATGTCTCAAGTCAATACTTGAGTTACCGAATATTTAAAAAAAATAAGATATTTATAAATAATGTATTATAATATATATAATTATTTTAAAACTCATTACTATTATTGAATTTCTAAATCAAAAATTTTACTTTTAAATAAATAATATTGATTTACAAGCAGCCACCTGTAGACTATGCGCCCAGCATCTAGTAAAATTTAAAGCATCCATAAATCTCACAAAATTGCTTAGCGGATATGTTTGGACAAAAATAATAAAATCGGGATAATATTCTTTATAATAAATCTATTAAAATATATTACTATGTACGATCAATGTTCGAAGTCATTTTAAATAACGCAAACCGTTTAACATCATAAGCATAACGCATACAGAGTATAAGAAAAAATATACAGGGTGGAAGAGGCAGCGCTCCATTTACGGAAACAGCATATAGGATAAAATATTTCAAACCTATAACTAAAGAAATTAATCAAGATGCCTCAACAATTTGGACGTAGGATTTTTTTTTCATTTCACGATTTTTATCCATACCTGTATTTCGTGTGACGCGATTACCTATAGATCTCAATAACATAAACACTTACTACTACAAAAATACTACTAAAGGTTAAACAACTTTGAACTTTATCGCCAATACATACGACTCGATTTCGAAATGAGGCGTGTGCGGCGGTGTTCCTTTGATAGGTTTATGTGTGCGTGCGTCATCCTTACAAATGGCGTTTTGTTTTAAAATGACAATTTTATTATTTATTTTGTTTGAAGAAAAAACTTTTTCATTTTTGGGAATTTATTTTTTTCTGAATTATATTAGTCTTTTATAGAGTAGTTAAAACTGTGGTTTCATTTAATGTGGTGCTGACACTTCCATCCTGTATAAAAAAGCTGAAAAAATCGATCGCATAAATAAAGGTTTTAGTGTAATATGAAAAAAAAAACCTAAAGATTTTGAATTATGTCAAGAATTATACCGAACAACATAACCTCCATAATAATTTAATAATCAATATGCACATAAACAAATTATACCTATACTTATTTACTGTGTGGAATAACACTTTAAAAAATGTTAAAAATAAAATTCTATCTATTTGCAAATTAGAAAAAAAGCAAGCTTAAAAAATTAAATGGCTTACTTTAATTTTTGAGTATCGTAAGAATGCTCGTTCATAAATTGTTCGTTACCTACAACGCCACAAAGGAACAAACATATATTTTCATACATACATAATATATACATATAAATACATACATCGATAAACACATTACCCTCATTTGCATCGCGCAATCGTGTAAAAAAATTATACATTTTATAGTTACCCAATATGGAACTTATAACTACTTCAAATACACATATTTATCTCAGAATCTTTAAAAAACTGCTAAAAAATAAACTTACCCTCATTGAACGTATCAATTTTACCAGAAGTCTGAACTTGACAGCGTTCCATTTAACATATCCTTATACTTCAAACTTTTAATTAGCCTCCCCAAAACATTTAGTTAGAAGATTAAGGAAAAAAATGTTAAGATATTTCTTTGAAACATTTATGCTCGGATAACGGTGACAGTAACAAGTCTTATCGCAAAGTTGAGTTGATAAAAATAATTTATTTTCGCTTTCACTTGGATGCTGCGGAAATAACTGTATGATATTTCTTAAATATCTTCTTAATTTAAAAGATTTTGCTCGCCTGAAATGGCCGGATAAATAAAATCATCTTCACGCTGTATCCCGCACACTGCAGGGTAAGAGGGAACCTAGTGTTAAGACACTCCGTTAACCACTTTCTGCCGAACTCTGGAGGCATTGTGCGTTGAGTGGCAGAACTCAACGCCGCGCTTGTCCTCGACACCAGAGCGAAGAAATGGAAATATAAATTTAGAGTCGAGTGGAGATCGAACCCACAACCAGTCAGTTTTACAGTCACACTTTATGCCCCTTCGCCACGAGTTAATGTCTGATTATAACATGATTTCTTTTACCAGGTCGAGCTGTAATTAAATAACTATGTAATAAAATCTAAGAACCTTCAGATTCTATATGCACTTATAAATATTGTACCAATTAGCTGGTCTGATGGTGGAATTGGAAGGTGGCTGGTGGAACCTTGGACCGTTTACTATTAAACATAGCGAATCTATGCTCATTACATTTATTTTATTAATACTCCGTGGAGTCCGTTTTTAAATTATCAATTTAAAAACATATATAGAAGGTAAAAGCACTGAATTTCGCTTACAGTCCGATTTTCAGTCAATGTGTACTAAGATATGAAAATCAATAAGTGCTTTAAGTGGGAACCGAACGATCAAATTTACTTATTAAACCACAATTGCCTCCTACAAATACGAAAAAAAGAATATATTTTCAATAGAAACAAAAAATAATTTCCTTATATTTTTTATTATAATTCCCCGAAATGTCCCCGAATAAAATAAGTTATGTCCTTTCAAAATTGGCTTAAAATAGATGAGACAGGAGTTTTGCTTTCGTCGCGACAGCAGGTTTTGTCAACCGTAATCCAATAAAATCCGCAAAACGGCAACGTACCGCTAGCTACCTAGTGGATGGTCCACGTTCTGGATGAAAAACTTAATAAAAGATATTTTTTATATTTAATTCTATAAAATATATACTGAAACGACGAATAAAATTTTAACCTTTATTTAATTTATGACAAATTGGCTAATCTGGTTTAGTTATGAAACGTTATCTGAAAAAAATATTTATGAATAATTTAAAGTTTCTACAAGTAAAATACAAATATAAATCTGTGTATAATGCAATGTCGATTGTTTTATGTTGATCTTAAGGCATTTGAGGCCACGTTGGCTTGATTGTGGGTTCGATTACATCTAATGGAAATGAATTATTTTCATTTTTGTCGATATAAGGTAGAAAGATAAGATAAGATAGAGCTCAGTGGCGTGCCATTGGAGAGGCCTATGTCCAGCAGTGGACTAGGACGGGCTGATGATGATGATGATGATGAAGGTAGAAAGTGGGAAAAGAAGTATCTTAACACTAGGTTCCCTACCTCTAGTCTGGAATTTGCGAAACACAGCGTGAGGCTATGTAAATTATCCGAATACAATAATATTATTCCATTCATAAGCAGTTACATTTTTTATAATACTTTTAACAAAACAAAATTTTAATATAAATTTGGATATACCAACCCAGTCATCTCTATCAGCTGTACAATATCATAAAACATTTAAAAATTTATCGTCGGTTAACACGGTGGTTTAATTAAAATGCTC
Source organism: Heliconius erato x Heliconius himera (assembly GCA_013421005.1). Classification (NCBI taxonomy): domain Eukaryota; kingdom Metazoa; phylum Arthropoda; class Insecta; order Lepidoptera; family Nymphalidae; genus Heliconius; species Heliconius erato x Heliconius himera. Next base: position 3,497 of record JAATLQ010036362.1, on the reverse strand, counting down.
GTCTGGAAAAATTTTTCGATGCCATAACTAAATTGCGGACTTCCAAATGTTAAAAGCTAAAATCGCTTCGTGTTTATTTTGTCAGACACTATAATTATTTTATAGCGAAACTTCCCGGTTTTAAAATTTTGTTTGTGCTTTTTAAACTTATTCGTTAATAAATATTAAAAACTGGTAAAAGCTTTGTATTATTTTTTTTCCTTTTTTTTGAATAAGTTGTTTAGGTTAGGTAATGTCTCTGTTATTTTTTTATTTAATAGCAAAGAACAATTTACTTTTTTTTTTAAATGGTTAGATATTAGTAAAGTAACACAATGTCTTGGTTAGATTGGGGTCGTAACCTATTAAACATTTAAATAAGCAATAAACTATACTACTATAACAAGTAGCAGTGATTGCGTTTTTTGGTTAAACGAGATGACGAGCCTTACTATAAACAAAAAAAAAACTGAATATTTACGTTTATCCTGCCTAGTTAGACAAGTAGTTGATTTCTACCACATTCAAATAAAGTTTTTAATAAAAGTTACCAGAAGAACCTAGATACTTTTCATGAGGTTGGCTTAGCCCGCCCGGCAGAAATTCAAAGAAATTGTGGGAGGAGATTTCTTTAAAATAAACAGAAACCATCTCCGACTTTATTGAAAAACTATAGCATGGACTAACAGCTTAAAATTAAAATAACAAGAGGAGAATATCTTCAATAAGCCATATATATTTTTAAACTTAACCTAATAAGTTTAACTTTTTTGCATATACTCTTGTATATTCTATTTAAATAAAAAAGCCTAGATCTAAGTAAAAATCTGTACTAAAATTATAAAACTGAAGAATTTGTCTCGTTGAACGTTGTTCCTACCTACTTTGTTGGATGTAGCCCACCCTAGTCCGAGTCACCTCGGGCACTTAGCGTGTGTCATGTGTCATATACCGGTGCCCGTGTTGAGGCCGGTCGTGGTGCAGCGGCACGAGGTGTGACTGCAAGACCGACTGGTTGTGGGTTCGATCCCCACTCGAGGAGATGAAATATTTACTTAAATTTATTTATTTATTTAAGCGCGGCGTTGAGTTCTGCCACTTAACACGCAATGCCTCCAGAATTCGGCAGAAAGTGGGGAACGGAGTGTCTTACACTTCCCTCTGCCTACCCTGCTGTGTGCGGGATACAACGTGAAGCTATTTTTTTTTTTTTAATTTTATGTGTCATACACAACTCTCAGTTATTTCCATTTGATCATGATGGCAAAGCCGCAAATAAAAATGAGTTAATATATATAATATCAATTTAACAGTTACAACATTACCAAAAAAAATCTAAAGTCCACTCCCAATAACCCTAAAATGCTTTGGCACCTTTTACCATAAAAACAAACGGGTGGGCCAAAAGTGAGTGGAAATGTGTAACCATCGTCCAGATGCTCCCACGCTACGGTCAGTGGTCCCGGGAGATGAAACGATTTATTACCACCGAACTTTATTCAGCAGATGTTGTTTCAGTCCTTCCTTATACGTGACTTGATGTTTACTTGGTGTAATTTATAATTTTGATGTGGTCAGTAGAATAATATCTATATAGATCTTAGTAAGAAATGTAGGTCGTGAGTTCAAATTTTAAAGATAGATAAATAAAGAGGTTGGGGCACAAAGTGTGACTGTAAAATTGACTGGTTGTGGGTTCGATCCCCACTCGAAGAAGTGAAATATTTATTTACATTTATATTTTCATTTCTTCGCTCTGGTGTCGAGGCAAAGCGAGGCGTTGAGTTCCGCCACTCCACACGCAATGCCTCCAGAGCTCGGTGGAAAGTGGGAAAAGGAGTGTCTTAATGCAAAGTTCCCTCTGCCTACCCTGCTGTGTACTGGATAGAGCGTGAAGCTGATTTCTTCTTCATTAACTTTATTTTAATAGACCTTACGGGTAAACATCTATATTATCTATATTAGAACTGTAAACATTCCCCTTATTAAGACATGAATACGAAATCACCACGTTCGATTCATCAAGTTTTGTGAGACTATGATGCTAAGTATTTTATTCTTTTTTAGAGTTCCGTACCTTTCCAAGGAAAAAAGGAATCCTTATGAGATCACTTTGTTGTCTGCCTGTCTGTCTGTTTGTTTATCACGAGCCATTATCTCAGGAACGCTTGGGGACATCATGTTGAAATTCAAACTATACATCCAGATCTTTACCCCCACGATTTCCTGAAAAAAAAAACGTATTTCTGCATTTACTTAAAAAAGATATGGCTGTTTCTATGCGCCAAAAAATGCGTATTTCGATACTATAAAAGAAATCAAAGTGAATAGGGTTCTTCCGGATAACCGATAGTTATGATATTTGACAGCTAGCATCTACAAGTACTAATTCAGGGAATATCCGGTAACCAGACATTCGTGGTTAAATCCTAAAAAAATATAGCCTTAAATAGAAAAAAACGCAGATTTCGACACTATAAAGGGAATCAAAATTAATAAGGTACTTCTGGTTAATCTAGAATTACGAAATTTACAGGCAGTACTAGTTTAGGAAAAAATTACACTTTTGTAAACTAATACATTTGTGAAAACTATGTATTTGTGGTTAGATCCTAAAAAATAATAGCCTGAAAACGGGTGGAAAATTTGGTATTGAGGCCGCAAGTTCAAATTAGGTGAGGGCTCTGGCTAGGCCAAGTATGAGTTTCAGAAAAAACTGTACGGAATCCTCGGTGGGCGAGCCCGACTCGCGCTTGTCCAGTTTTTTATTTGCTTAGGTAAGATTCTTAGAGTGTAAGCAAATTATTTGTTGATAGATAACTAGTAAAGCAGCCAATAAGAAAACTTTTAATGAGATCTTCTTATCTGTTACATAAATCAGAAAGATCAATATCTACTTCGAGTATGAAGCTTTGAAAAAAGTCTCAATTTGTTAATTTTTCAAGAATAAAATGTATTAAAAATATTTTGTTCCTAGTATTATTTTACTTGTTTAATAATTATTAATTATGTTATGTACATTAAAATGTAATTTTTTTCATTACTTTTTTTATAACAACTTTTTCAAATGTAAAAAATATTTAATTGGAACCTAGTTCGTTTTAACTTTACGTTATATCTCGCATATTTATTTATTTATTAGATCCACTAGTGATGATAACATTACACAGTGACAAAAAAAATCCAAAATAAAACTTAAGACTAAATGCACCATCTTCTAAAGCGGATACAGCATGCAATATATATAATAGGCATATAGAAGGCAAAATAGTCAAATTTTAAGACACTAGTTGATTAGCAGAAATCAATACAGCGCTTTGTTTTGTTAACAGAGTGATGAAATGAAAAGAATTCATTTCCTCTAATGGTAATCATATATATGGATAATTTACATATACAATAAAAGTATATATTATAGTTCTGTACTAAATACATGTCAGGCCAATCATGGCGCAGCGGTACGAGGTGTGACTGTACAACCGACTGGTTGTGGGTTCGATCCCCACTCGAGGAGATGA
>JAATLQ010036361.1:0-37598 GCA_013421005.1 Heliconius erato x Heliconius himera | reverse complement strand
TCCATTTCTTCGCTCTGATGTCGAGGTTAAGCGCGGCGTTGAGTTCTGCCACTCAACACGCAATGCCTCCAGAATTCGGCAGAAAGTGGGGAACGGAGTGTCTTAACACTAGGTTCCCTACCCTGCTGTGTGCGGGATACAGCGTGAAGCTGATTTATTTATTTATTTTATTTTATTATAGTTGTCAATCAATAATCATGCATTTTAAGCGGGCGAAGCCGTGGGCGGGCCGCTAGTATAATAATATACGACATCAAAATAATTGGAAATAATTCTGGTCCGTAGCAATAACATTAAGGTTGACCATAAATTCAATGATGTCTTTTGTAAATACAAATGATTTTTTTCATATAAAAGTTATTTTTTGAAAAAAATATCGAGAAAATAACACAAGTAGTCAGTATTCATGGGTTCTGATACGATTCTATGATATGTATGATTCAGAATCCTATATTCTGAACCAGTGGGTGGGGGTGGTCCAGAACCGTTTCAGTGATCGCGAGGAATTTTCCGCAAAAAAAACGCAAAGTCCAATCTAAGTTGGTTTATGAGCATCCCACGTGCCGCGTGATCCCGGCCTAGAATAGGATCATCCTGGTACTGGTGGTGTCGTAAGAGGCGACTAAAGTACGTGCGGTAGAGTCACGTCGCCAGCAATGGCAACACGCATGGACAGACTCGACCGGATCATTACCGCCCCCGGCATTTAAAACCGGCGTGAAGTAGTGGCTTTATGACACTGCGTTTCGCATCAGGTAATACCGGGCTCACTAGTCACTTACCATCAGGTGACCCGAACGCTCGTTTGCCTTGTCTTTTCCATTAAAAAAAGTCCTTTAATTATACTCCAAATGCCTGAACCGAAAACCTACTGTAAACGCTAATGTTATTATAAAACTGCTTTTAAAGATATAATATGATGGACAGTCATTAGTAATGAGATTGAAAAGTGTAATATTGTATAGCGTCATTGGCGTTTACTTACGTAAGTTTTCGTTCCAGGCATTTGGAGTAGAATTGAAGGTCTGCTTGCATTTTTTTTGCGGAAAATTCCTTGCGATTTGGTTGGTCCTGTATCACCTCCACCCACTGGTCCAGAACCCATAAATCCGAACTACCAATGTCAAACATAACTAATGTTAACATTTTTACATAATATTAAATACTTACTGATAAAAACTTATGCAGCTCCGGATCGGAGTTGGGGTCCACAGAGACCTTGAACAGTGGGTCAAACAGATTGTTGAGGAACTCTTGGAAATTCTTTAGAATTTTATTGGCTCTGTAGATGTCACTGAAATTGCGTAAGGAAACAGTATAAAATAAAATTTTTCACAATAATTTTTAATTTCACTGCGGTACGACGGCTCAAGTGAATTATAAGCAAATCAAAAATTCCGACTGTATGTGTGTTCTGTTGACACGCAAATACAGGAACGGACATATACACGACATAAAAATATACCACTGCTGGGCCTCGCCGCAGTCGGAGCCGGAGAATGAAGCCCCCTTCAGAGGGTGTGCCCTTCAGAGGCCCCTTCATAGGGTGCCCTAAATAAATACAGACAACGACGCGCAGGCACATCGGCCCTACATCTGCGATAATTGTGCGAGAGCTCCGTGTCAAATACGGACACGGCTAAAGACGCTAGTATCCAGCCGGAAAATACTCTTTGCAACGTGGAAGATGTAGAGAACTCGCAGATGTACTCATGAGACGTCACGTCCACTGTGCTTTCCTCCAGGAAACTCTCGTAATATCGAACAGTTTTATCGTGAATACCTACTTCCAAAAGAATCCTTAGCACTTTATCACGTATAAGAGTGGGTCCCACTCAATTCAAATTGACTACCTATTGACCAGACGGTATCATATGACAACCTAACATCATTTTCTTGTCATTTACTTTAATGTCACTCCGAAGAAGCAAGTAGCCGAGAAACGTAGGCTTCGGATCAAGGTAGATGGGTGGTTGCTAAATGAACCTATGAATGACTTTCTAGCAGAGGTGAAAAGTCATAATCTTTCGACTAACACCGAGATCACTCAGAATGCTTGTGATCGAGCTCAGTCGGCAATCATTGCGGCGCGCCGAGTTCTTGGCGTTTATAGGGAAGGACGTGTCATCGACAAGGAGACATGGTGGTGAGGCACAGTGACAAGGTGCAGGAGGTGACTCTTGAGAAGAAGGTTGCCTTTAAGAAGTGGCAGCAAACCAACTCTCCTGAAGACAGACTGGAGTACTTAGTATCGACGAGTTCCATAAATTGCTGTGCTAGAGCCCGCAGTGACAGTTTATCAGCACTATATGAAACTTTTAAAAACTCCAGGCAAAGACCTAAATGAAGGAAATTATTATAATTATATAAAGCGGTCGCGTACTAGAGGCGGGGCACCTGCACGAGCCAGCGCACGTGGTCGGAGTGCACGCGGTGGCGCAGCGCCCACGCCGCCAGCGCGCCCCACTCCGCCGCGCGCTTGCAGTAGATGCTGATGCGCGGCTCCGCGAACGTGTACTTGCTGTCCTCCAGGCTCACCATGATCTCCTATTACACCACAATATATTAGTCCAGAATTCAATGACCATTTTCAACATTTGATATTAACAAGCAAATCGTTTTTGACGAAACGCCCAACTTTAGGCCGTAAAACATTTTTGTTTGTGGTAGTAACAATAGCAACAGCAATAAAATGTTGTCTTTTTTTTGCTGAGTTTTTTGTCTGTTAATTCTCAAGATAATTATCTAAATTTGAGGCCAATCTTTTGCTCAATGTTCACTAGGGAAGAAAATAATCAAAGCAAATTCTTACCTTTGATTATTTTCTATACAGCTATCTTTTGGGCGGCCACGACTCATCTACTGTACTATAGATATCTATTATTTGAGGATACTTTTAATAAAAGAATCGGAACGTGTCCAAATATTTCTTTTGAATAATAAAAAATAATAACCTTAATAATGCTCGCGAAGTATAGGCCGTTCATGTAGTTGTCAGTTTTGAGGAACACTTCCCTTAATCTGCTTTCTCCAACAGGATTATATTTAGCATTGAACCTATCAAAGCGTTGGAATGTGTTGCGATCCTGAATGAAGAATACACAATACGATAATAGTGTGATAGTGATAATGGCCTTGTCAATTATTAGAATGTAAGTTTTTATTTATTCACATTGTATTACAAAAAACACGTTCCGCTGAATTCTCGAGCCATTGTGTGACGGGTGGCGGAACTGAACGCCGCGCTTTCGAATATAGGCTTCAGTTGCTTATATGCGATAATAAGCATAGAATTTTATTTTACAAAAGCTATATGCGTATATACTTATCGTACCACAAATCAATGCCCTATTTAAAAGAAGGTGTAAAAATTATTTAATCATTCCGTCAACTGATTTTCGAAAAGAAAAGATATCGGTACTAAAAGAAAATCACATACAAAAAGCTTAAGATTATTTATGAAGACGTTAATGACAGGAAATAATACAAAGCAAAGTTATTTGTTGATTATAAAAAAGCAAATTATAAAAGAAATATATTTTCAAGATAGATAGATATCTATATATTTTTTTAGCTTCACGCTGTATTCCACATGTCATGTCACATCGCAGGATAGGCAGAGGGGGCATAGTGTTAAAACAATCCGCTTCCCACATTCCGCCGAATTCTGAAGGCACGAATTGCCTCGACACCAGAGCGAAGGAATTAATATATTAATTACTCCATTTCCTCGAGTGGGAAACGGCCTCACAACCTATCGCTTCTATTCTATTCGCTCTTCCACAAAATTTCCTTATGTCAGGAATGTTCCACAAGTCAAGCAAAAGGAATGTCAGTGCTAACGGCATGAACATCAAGTATGTCCACATTCAAGTCGTAGGCGTCGAGCTGCATCTCCTCGAACACGCACTTGAGCGTGATGGGCACGCCGTCGCGCAGCGCCACCACCTGCTCCGGGCTCCTGCGGAGGGTGCGCTTGATGAAGCACAGCAGGTGTTTTTGGTTCATGCAGGAGGCGGCGTGGATGTGGGTGTCCACTTTCCTGGGTGGGCGAAAGCATATTGTTTAAGGAGAACACCGTAAACGGTCATGTTTTTCAAATATTTCTAGAAAAATCGAATAATTCCACCCATTTAAAAAAGTATAATAAGTGTATCGTAACGGTATTTGAACCCGCACATCTTGGAAAGCGTCCAACCGCCTTGACCCATATGTTCTTATTAATCTACGTCAAAAATTTTATACTTTATAGAGTTTGGACAGTTTCAAAGAGGAGCGGGTTCTGATTGTGGTAAAACAATGTCGCAGTGTGGTAAGCATGAGGGTTGTGGGTTCGATTCAGACTCGGGAGAAATAATTAGTTATTTACGTCGCCACTCAATACGCAATGTCTCAAATTTAAGCGGAACTTATGGATCATATAAAAATGTTTATTATTATTGATCGATAATGAAAACTATTCTGTTTTAAGTTACCATAAATTTATTATTACCATATTGAGGTCAGATATCGGGCAGGGGCACAAGCATCCAAGTGTAAACGAGACAGGTGGTGGGTTGGAAAGTGTTGACATTAGGTTTCTGATTTCACCTGTCTACCCTTATTATATATGGGATACAATGTGAAGCTAAAAAAAATGTTTATAAAATATAACTACTTACCTCACATTATAGAAGTCTCGATGAGGCACAGCTTTCTGCAACGCTAGTTCGTGTAATTCGTTAAGTAAAACGTGCATCCTATACTTGGAGGAGAGGTAGCTGAGGCGTCTGTAGCAGAACGACTTGCTATAAAATATTTGATTCTCATTAATTTTAAATTATGTAGAGCCCAAAGTATAAGCTAACTAAATTTATTCTATTACATATTTATTCTTTTAGAAATCTTAAATGTTAAGAAAAGTAGGACTTAGTCACAACACAAAATAGTAATAACACTACCATTTTGATGACTGAAAACATTTTTTTCGCCTAAAGTTAAACAATAATAATTAAAAAATCACCAAACAAGACATATTGCCAATATCTTACAGAGGTCCATCTGACAACATTTCCGTTAGTCTCGCCATATCCTCAACATATTTCTTGAAGGATATATAGCGGTATGGCATGGGTTTATTATCGGTGGCGTCTATTTGGTTCTTGTACACGCGGACCAGACCCTTCCTCCATTGGCACACGTAGTGCCGGTCCGGAGGGTTGATGCAAGACCAAGGATCTTGAATTTCTGTAAATAGTATAATTATAATACAATTAAAAATAAAATTGAGTGAATTGTGTAGAAAAAGGCAATTCAATTAAAGGATTCTTTAGCTTAGGTTTTTTAGCTTCACGCTGTATTCCACATATAGTAGAGTAGGCTGAGGGAACCTGGAAACGATTTTACGCTGACCATCCGCGCGCAGGTGTGCCCAGTCCATCCATTCGGATGGTACTGTGGGACTCATCGAGAAAGAAACCCGACACTACCCACTAAAATCCAGCGGAAGCCTCTCCATCAAAATAGAGACGCCGCAGGATCGCTCATGCATGCTACTACGATCCCTCGGTGAAAGGCCCACATATTACGAGCCACTATTACTTTTAGGGTGCCCTAGAGACTCAGGGGGATTCCGCAACCTCGGTGGTTTTGCCACTGGTAGTCTAGGGTAAAGCCTCCTGCCTTCTCCTACCCCTAGTCTCCGACGGCGAAGCGTGTCTGCATTCGCGCTGTGCTCGTGCACCCACTTCGCGGCCTCTTTCAATGCCGTAACGGATAAACAGAAAGAGAATGTGAGACCAGTGCATTTGATCAAAATAGGAGTATGATGCGCTCACGCATTACACTTATGGCATGCCGGTGACAACTCCCTACGTACCGTCTGGTGCAAGTATTTGCAAAAGCAACTATGCCCCGTCAGTACCAGCACCAATTAGAATGTCAGAACTCCAAAGCTCCTTTGGACCCATCGATCTAAGTGGGGGCGAATAGCTTCTACTGTCACTATACCTGCCGCCGAAGATCCTAAGTCTAGTTTCCATCGTTGGAACAGGGCTTTGTCTGCTCTTCTCTTGATCCATACGATATACTTCGTTGATGGTCGTTCACTTCGCGACGGCTCACTTCAGCCTGCAATTCCCAAGGCGGCTCACCTGCCAGGAGAGCAGCCACCGTCCATGACACCGAACGGTAAGCCCTAACTTCTATGAAACGCTGCGTTTTTGGCAATGGGGTCTTATTACAAGCAGTGAGAGAGTCTGCGGACATGACCTTTATTGCTGAAACTAAATTTACATTACTCCACGTCCCAAGTGGATCATCTTTTTCAGTTTGCCCTTCGACAAAGGCCTCCTCTAAAGCTTTCCATTTTATTTCCTTTATTGAAACACGTGACGATTCTGGTCCAGGTTTCTTTTTAAAAATGTTTTCCCAACGTGTTGCTGGTCTTTACTCCTTCTTCTATTACACCTATACCATTCTTTTATAAGATGTGTCCACTTCTCTATGCATGTGTTAGTACCCTTAGCATGTGTTCTGTCCATCTCCACTTGAGACGTTTGTATGTCGCGTGTATGTTTTCAATTTTATTTTGCTCTTTTTACTATATAAATTCACCTTGTCTTTTCTTTTCACTCCAATAATCCATTCCATATTGACATAATTCGATTTTTTTATCTATTTATATAGCCCAGGTTTATCATCCATATAATAAAAATGGCGGGACACATGAGTTAAACACTCTTCTTTTTTCTTTAATAGACACGTCCTTATCCTTTAACACCTCACTCAACGACCAAAATCGTTTCCAGCTACTTGTTTATTCTACTTCTATCTACTGCCTTTTGCAACGTATCCTTTGTAGACAATAGTTGATCTTAACACATTCTATTTCCGCTTGTCTATAATTTTTTTAAATATCTATTTAACCCCAAGGCACTTTCGTATGACAGTTTTTGAAGCATGTGTTCTAAGCTATCTGGAGTCTCCGATGATGGTTAAGTTTTACTCCATTAATGTTAAGCCCAATTTCGTCCCATCGCAGATTTCTAAGCATTAACATTTCTAGAACTGCAGAAAATAATATCGGTGATATTGGGTCTCCTTGTCTGACGCCTTTTTCGATGGGAAATTCTCCGCTTGTTCAGCTTAACTTTGGACCTACTTATCGAATAGATTTTCTCAATAGATATACTTGGCTTGCACTTCCTAGCTTTCTAATGCCTTCCAGATGCTACTATGTCTATGAAGTCGAAAGCTATGTTGAAATCAACGAACCCTAAGTAATAGGCCTTGTTGTATTCTTTGAATTTTTGAAGAACCTGCCTAACTACGTGGGTATTGTCTATTGTTAACGATACACAACAAGGCAGTTCTCAAGAACTTGTACTGAAAGCTTGTCTGCTGTTTCGGTTGATTTTCATTTAATGGTAGAGCAATTCGTGTTAATATTATTTTTGAGAATATCTTATAGATGTTCGACATCAAACTTATTGGTCTGTAAATGCCTATATATGTTTCCCTAATTTTCCAAATATGTAATAATAATAAATCATAATGTTAAATATCAATAAAGTTGATTTACATTTTTTTCGATGTCAATATTGTTTAAGAAGAGGTTGTGAGTGTAAAATTAGTAAGCACAGTGTAAATTTGAATATATGTACACACACACATTGTTTTCTGCATTTAAAATAATTTTAATATAATTATAATCACTATACAAGTGATCCAATAAATATAAATAAAATAGCTGTATAAGTTAGTTTTACAAAAATATTTGCTGTTGAAAAAGTGTCTTGTAGATTACCACGTCAGTATAATTTTAAAAATTCAACCACCTCAGTTGCAGATGGTTAAATGTTATAATAATAATAATAATAATTTAAATTACCTTCAGGATCTTGTAATTCATCTTGACTGTCAATGGATACTTTACTAAGTCCGGGTATCACTGTTGACAGCGTGCTGGTGAGATTTACTGTAATTACAACTATTATTGCTGCTTCTATTTGTACATAGTTTAAAATTTTACAATGGAGATTATTTTTCTCCTTTAAAACTTGGCCTTCGACAAAGGCCTCCCCTAGGAATCTCCACTCTACCCTATCTTTTCCTATTCTCCTCTATACTGGACCGGCCACCCTTTTAATGTTGTCCTGTGTTCAATCACGAATGATAAGTTATATGAAGAGATTAGAGTACTAAGATTTGTTGTAGATATTCTACTATGTCCGATTTTTTTACAGATTGAATAAAAACTGGCATTTCCATGTATAAGGTACTAATGATAATAACGTTATTTAATTCAATATAAATATTTATTTTTTTATTTAATTTTCTGCCGCACTCAGTTCCGCTACTCAACACGCAGTGCCTCCAGAATACGGAGAAAAGTAAGGAACAGAAGTGTCACAACAAAAGTGGGAACAAAGGATCTTAGGATTAGGTTCCCAGGTTTCTGCTGCCTAACCAGCTATGGACGGGATACAGCGTGAAGCTCCAAAAAAAATAACCGTACATCGAGTTTCGGAGTGCTGTATGAAGTGCCTTTCAAGACTTGGATCTGACAACTGGTCATCCGACGAGCTACGGGTTATATACTGATTTGCGGCTGCAGCTGAAATAAATAAAAAAAAATGAAAAAAAAACTTTTAAACAGTTTCGAATCGGAAGAATTGTTCAAGTGCCTAAGTTATTATTAAAGGTATGTCTTTTGATATCAACAAAACAATTCCTATGAACAAAGTGCTGCACGTAACAGCAAGAAGATAAGGATATTAAAATTGAATGTAACCAAAGAGCGCAATACTTCTAGGTACACCAAGTGAACGTCGCAAGCGATTGTAACCGACTCTTTAAACTTAGCAATTATATTTACTTAATATATATTAATAGCTTTTTTATTTTTTTTTATATACTGATAAAAATTACTTAATTTTGAGCAAATTTGTAAACATTAATATAGTGTAAGAATATAATATTATTATTTATGAGTTTTTAATTTTTTTTTTTAAAAAGAATATGAAATATTCACTAAAAGTCTAATTTTAACTTTTTTAAAATTTAATCTAAATTTAAAAACAAACTACACGGTTAGTTGTCTCAAAATATTAAGTATATAAGTAAATAATATACTGTACAATCAAACCGCAGCAACGCCCGACGGAAGTCGAGAGACTCTTCAGCTTCAACATCGTTCGTGGGCGGAGGCTGGTGGTGCATCAGGTAGTACGCCAGGTCATCGGAAAAGGATTGGTGGGAGATCTCCATGTAACGACGCCGAAGGTTCAACACGCCTGTTAGGGCTGTGGCTGAGCTCTCTAGTTCTTCTAGAAGCACCTATAATTTTAATTAAGTTTTGGATATTTAACTTAATAAATGAGAAAGTCGTTGCACAAGCGTGTGACTGTGACTGTAAACGTGAGATTTGTTTTCAAAAATTTTGCGTAAAATGATGTACGGAGTGTTTTAATTGGGATTATCTGCCTAACCTAAGTTACGTTGGATATAAAGCGAAGCTGACAAAAAAAAGTTGTATAAAAAATTGCCTGATTTTGGGAGACACGTAACTCTATTTTTCACCTTCTGACAAATTGAGAGCGTCAGGTTAAGACAGAATCACCAACGTCACTTTTCGTTCTAATCTCACCGAGAGATTGTTTATGTTTTGAGCATTAACCGCCTCATATCTCAAGCTCTCAAGCTCGCACGTATAGAGGGGTGAGCATAGGAAACTTAATTTTAAGACATTCCGTTCCCCACTTTTCGTTAATTTACCAGAATTGTATGTTGATAGGCTTGGATATATCAATCTAGACTATATTACTCTTTCTCTCTCTCTCTCTCTATCTCTCTCTCTCTTATGCAAAATATACATTGAGTAGTAATAACGTACTTTAGTTATTGCTAAAATTTAAAGTTATATCTCCATATACAATACTCACGCCAGTCACATGAATACCAGTTATTACGGGTGCGTCACTCCGCTGCGGGGCGTTGCGGCGGCGGCTCTGGTGCGAGCGCGCAGGGCCCGCCACGTTACGTTTACTATCACTATTAATTAAGATCTTGATAGTTGTATAAAAAGAATCTTTTTTTTGTGTTTACGCTGTATTTCGCACACAGCAGGGTGGGCAAAAGGAACCCGGGAACCTAATGTTAAGACACTCTGTTCCCATTAAGGCACTTCCGTTCCCCACTATCCGCTGAATTCTGGAGGCATTGTGTGTTGAGTAAAATATTTACTAATTTCATTTCTTCGTTACCATACAGAGAAAATGAAAACACTAACTATTTAGTTCTTTCAAGTAGAATGAAAACCTAATTGAAATAAAGCAAACACTACATGTTAAAAGAAGTTTGCCCAAATACAATAGTGAAAACTGCATTTAAATCGGTGCCATTCGGATCGGATCGGATCCATTTCTGAGATTAGCGTGAACAAACATATTTTTAATGTACAAACATCTACAGAAATGTTACTATAACAAAGTTTTTGAAATTATCTGTTTATATTTAATGCAAGACGACCATTTCCATTTAAAACATTAGTCTGGGACTCATTACTACTTAAAATATTGCAAGTTTAACCAAAAAATTCTCAAATATATTTTTAATTGACAATTATACATAAAATAAATAAATAATAAATCTGACCAAATACATAACCCACCTCCGAAATTTGTCCTGTTGTTTGTCGGCGCCGAACATTTTCATTTATTTTATTTCTCCATTGTAACCAAAAAAACTATTTCATCGTAAATTCACGTTTTACCTGACATTAAGGATTATTCCTTAATGACATGGAGAAACTGACGAAAGAGTTTGCAGTGTATAAGTAACTTTTATTTGGATTCTTTATAAATTTTATTAGATTTTTTCAAATAGGTTTTAAAAATATAATATTCTCATAAATAATTACGGTATATAAAAAAAAAGATTAAGATGATATGATAAATTTTTCGAAAAGATAAAAGTTGAAATGTCAATTCAGACTAAAGAGATAAAGTCACAAATAGGAAACCATGAATTGAAAAACAAAATTAATAATTTAGAAAAAATAAAAAATCGAACAACATTATTTTTTATGGACTTGAAGAAAAAGAACAGTCGCAATCGGAACTGCTGGACGAAGTGGTAGAAAAAATAAAAAAAGATTTAAAAAATTATCTTAATAACAGGGACATAAATATAATAGAGAATTACAAAAGTCAACAAAGTAAATAATAAGGGTAGACCAGTATTGATATCTTTTATTTATAATTGGAAAAAAAGGAAGTAATGAAAAACAAGAAACATCTAAAATATATTTATGTCTCCGAAGATTATCCTACAGAAGTTCAGGAAAAAAGGAAAAAGTTACAGGTTAAGCTTATAGAAGAGAGGAAGAAAGGGAACTACGCCATCATAAATTATGAAAAGTTAATTATTAAAGAAGGAACATCTTACATAACCCGCAAACGAAATTTAACAATATCCCTGAAAATCCACGAAATTTTTCACTTTCTACGACTAATAACAAAAAAGTGCTTTTGATGTAATGAGAGTCAGAAGCAACTCACTCTCCTATTCTCCAGCAGGGAAATTATTATAGGATACGTTAGCCACCGGAACAAGCAAAAACTTAACCACAATAATTTTAACATAGTATTTCCCAAGGCCGGTCGTGGCGCAGCGGCACGAGGTGTGACTGCAAAACCGACTGGTTGTGGGTTTGATCCCCACTCGAGGAGATAAAATATTTACTTAAATTTATATTTCCATTTCTTCGCTCTGGTGTCGAGGTTAAGCGCGGCGTTGAGTTCTGCCACTCAACACGCAATGCCTCCAGAATTCGGCAGAAAGTGGGGAACGGAGTGTCTTAATACTAGGTTCCCTCTGCCTACCCTGCTGTGTGCGGGATACAGCGTGAAGCTAATTTAATTTTTATTTTTTTTAATTTCCCAAGGCGACTGGTCATTGCGGGAAATTAGACTACTACCCTCCATTCGCAAATATTAAAATAAACACAAAACATAATAAAAATATATTAAAAATCTGTACTTAAAATGTAAGATCTCTGGCATCAATAGAACGATAACTGCAACTATCGTATGCCCTTGAAACTATAGAATTTGATATTTTAAGGCTGTCAGAAGTTCGAAGAATGGGTCACGCAATAGAAGAATATCAGGATTATATTTTATGCTACACAGAAAAACGCAAAGATTATCATGGAGTAGGATTTTTGATAAAAAAAAAATAAAAACAATATAATGAACTTCCTAGGGTAGGATATCAGTACGAGCAGCACTATTACAATTAAAATTTGAAGGGATAAGCATATCAATAGTTCTGCTGCTAGAA
Organism: Heliconius erato x Heliconius himera; assembly: GCA_013421005.1. Lineage (NCBI taxonomy): Eukaryota > Metazoa > Arthropoda > Insecta > Lepidoptera > Nymphalidae > Heliconius > Heliconius erato x Heliconius himera. Next base: position 25,274 of record JAATLQ010036361.1, on the reverse strand, counting down.
GAAATAGATTCCTTCTACAGTGATATTAAAAAGGCACATCTACTTGCTGATGACTTCCTAATAGTTATAGGTGATCAAAATGCCAAAATAGGATGCCGCACGGAGAACGAAATGAAAGAGGCAAAAGGTTAATAGAATATGCCTTTGAATACAAATAAGCAATTATGAATACGTTTTTCAAAAAGAAAGATAATAGAAAATGGACCCGGATTTCTCCTAATCAAAAAATTAAGAATGAGATAGATTTTATAATGACAAAGAAACCAAATTCCATTACAAATATAGAAGTAAATAACAAGATCAATTTTGCTTTTGATCATAGGCTAGTGAGAGCAACAGTAATTCTAAATACTTCAAAAAAGACCAGAACGATTTTCAGACTCACATTTAGTAAGTTAAAATCGTCCGAAGAAATGGGAAATTTTACTAATGAATTGAAAGTTAACATTGAAAACCTGACAATAAATCAAAATGATATACAAATGTACTATAATTTGCTTGAAGAAACAATACTTAATAGTTTAAAAAAGATAAACGTCAACAATAATGTTAAAGAAAACTCGATTTTTAACAATAGTACGAAAGAACTTATAAAACAACGCACTGAGCTAATTTTAGTTAAAAACAAAGACAAAAACCACAAGAAATAAACTTACACTACTATTGAAAGATACAAATAAATCAATAAATCAATCTTCAAGCAACTTTGTATAAACTTTTTACATCAATTTTATTAAAACGCATAACACACGATATTGACATACAACAACCTATAGAACAAGCCGGATTTCGCTCGGGTTTTAGTACAATTGATCACATACAATCATTGGAACAAGTGATAGAAAAGTAGTAGTAGAGAGTTTAATAGAAGCTTATACATACATATTTTATTGACTAAACTAAGGCGTTTGACAGCATAAGCCACAGCTCAATTTGGAAGGCACTAGAAATGTCCAATGTTTGTAAAACATATATAAATATAATAAAAAAACATATATAGAAATAGCACTAGTAAAGTGAAATTAGAAAACATGGGAATTCATATAGATATACAAAGAGGAGTGAGACAGGGATATCCTCTGTCGCCAAAACTTTTTATTGCTGTTTTAGAATATGTGTTTCGAAAAGTACCTGGGCATAAGGGGGAATCTATATAGATGGAAATCCAAACAAGAAATAAATAGGATATTTAGTAAAACACCATACCTTAAAAACAAAATTAAAATTAAAAAATAAGGGTTCACATACCAAACAGTTCACGGCTTTACACAAATCGAATTGTGCAGTAGGCACTTTTAAATTAAAGAACGTGACTGTCCTGACTAAAGGGACGACCCGAGCACTCCGTTATGGTGCGATCTTGATTTTCAAAAAATACTTTATACAAACTTTCACTTTCTCTTCACCTTCTCTTGTTATTATACACTAGTAGAAAAACCGTGACCAAAGTGATGACCCGCGCACTCTTGATTTCCAAAAATATTCAAGGCAAATTCTTACTTCCTCTTCTCCATCTCAAGTTATAATCATCTGGTACAAAAACCCTGTAATTTTATTACAGACATTTCAATTTAAGTCTGATTTTGCAAACCGAACTGCAACATGATTCTAACAAAATATTAAAATAATATATATATGTCAAAGTTTTTACATTAACCTTACTCGTGGGGTAAAAATTTTATCCCAGGAGCCAGTGGCTCCAGTTTCGAGATAAATTTTTACTTTTTTTTTATTTTCACATAAAATTTTTACTTTTTTTTATTTTCACGAACTTAGAAACAGAGCTAAATTTTATCACGAATTAGGGTTTAAACAAGAGGTCCCCAATAAATTAATATAAAGACAAAACTCAAGTTAAACCACATAATTCACACATTAAATTACTGACACAACAACAAAATACCCACATTGATGATAGTAATATTTGCAAGTTCATATAACGTTTAATAATATATGTAAAATTGTTTAATTTTATAAGACCCTTAAGATGCCGAAAACGGGTACACTTAACTTAGTTCCAATTACTTAAATATAAAACTAAACATACTTACTAATTACAATAGATGTATAGTACGTAACAAATAAAAAGAATATAAATGAACAATGGACTTCACCATATTACAAATGCCTATAAGCATTTATATAAAAGTAAACTTTAAATACAAATAATAATTCAATCTATCTCATAACACCTAAAACTATAATTAAAAATATGAATCTTACAACACTTACCCAATCTGGGGTCTCTTGTACTTTTATATAACCATTATACATTTATATAACCAATTAAATATTAAAAAAAAATTATAAATAGATTTTTTTTTTCAATCTATTTTACTATAAAGCAGTTCGAATTTGATATGAGCTGTCGCCTACCCGCTCCTTAAAATCACGCGACGCCGTATCGCATCCTACCTACATTTACTTATATTGTTTAACATAAAATTACCCGCGATAAGGTATTTTTAAAAAAATATAAAAATTTTATAAAATAAATATATTTTTAGAAATGAACTCTTGTAAAACGAAAATAATGAAAAACAACCTAAAGAGAGATATTATAATAGAAGGAATTAACATAGAATATGTAGATTATTATATTTATTTACAAAAACAAATATCGTTTAGAAAAACAAGTAATGAATAAGAAATAGAAATAAGAAGTAAAATAGCATGGAAGAAGTTTTGGACACTTAGAGATTTTAAAAGGTAAATTTAATTTGAAAATGAAAAAGTCTGTCATCTCACCCACTCCTTTGTATGGTCAAACTTACAACACAACAGGATTTATACAAAATAAACGGAACAAAAAATCAATATAACTCAGCGAAAAATGGAGAGAAATGTATTGTAAGTAAGAAAAATACATAGAGTTAACAATCATAAGATAAGACAAAAAACTACTATATTGAAACTAATAAATTGGATAACTCTGGGGAAAAACAGAAAATTGTGGAGTGAAATGGAGGAGGCCTATACCCAGAAACTGGGATCATATGGATCCCAGACCAAAACAAAATCTTATAATAACATTAACAACTAACAAACTAATTTACTAATTTATAAGATATTAAATGTTACTAATATTTAACTAACACTATTAACAACATTTGTAAAAGAATGATATGTGAAATAAAAGGCTTATTATTATTATGATTAAAACTCAAAAATAAACCTCGAAGGAATATGCAACAAATTATCACCAATTGCAAATTTTGAACAAAATGAAAGGATTTAAAAATAAAAATACATTGTCATTCAATTCAATTTATTGCCATATCAAAACTAGCTACAAGAAAAACATTAAAAAACAACACAATATAATTATACTTTACTATATAAGCGGTACGTACATCGATTATATAAAAAAAAACTTATAGAACGTATATATTTGTTCATATAAAAAAATCAAATACAAATAAAAATGTCATTTAAACAAGTGAAGGTCGTTTGATACTGACCATCGGTGCGGAGAAATTGGGGGGAGGGGGGGTGACGGGAGCACTCGGTCTATTCGGTAATGGGACCCCATTTTGTTGTCCAGGCAGCTGGCGTGCCTAGAAAATTTATTAAAAATATTATATATTAATAGTAATAGAAAAGAAAAAAGTATGTAAATATATATTAATTCTATATAAATACCCAAAGCACACATAAATGCATATAAAGTTATGTAAATGCATATAAATAGACATAAACAATGATTACCTGTTAGCGTGACGGCATAGGTAGATGTAATGGAGATTGAAATATATTATTATTTATAATGGAATTTCGTGAAATTGGACTTAAAGTACAAAACCGATTTATTACATATTATAGTATTAGACATTTTTTAAATACTTATTTATCATTGATGAAAACATTTTGCTATAACAAAATTTTTATATATATTTATGTCGTTATCTTAAGGGATATTAATAATTATTAACAAGGAATATTAATAATCATTCTTATCATATCCATTATCCATGCTGTACTATCGCGTATTGCCATTTGTCAAAATTAAGTAATATTTTTTTATAATATTTTTTTAATTTTAATAGCTCTGTGTATTAAGGAAAACAGTAATATAATAATAATAATAAAATATAATAACGATTTACGCTGAGATTTTAATGCTGTTTTCATGAATACATAGATCATAAAACCTCCTTTTACCAAAAAAGGAGGTTTTATATGTTATGTTAGTGTAGTCCAAGTGCGTAAAGAAATAGTTAAGTTTAATTTTGGCATTGGAAATTTTTGCGTGTACCTTACGGTGGGATAGGCGTGCCACTCCGTTGAATCTATGCCATAGAAATATTATAAATAAATATTTTAATCTATAGCATTTCTTATTCGCAGATTAAACAGATTTATGTAACATACTATTTTTTTTTAATTTAAGGTCTCACATAAGAATAAAAATAAAAGAATGTTTTAATACTTTTATATATATGTAGATAATGATCAAGAAACTGTAAAGAAATATAATAAAATTAAAATGGGATATAAGGTTTTCTATTCACATCAAAGTGTACAGCTGCTGTCTTGTAAAGCTTATTCCCCACATATTCATGTGTTTTTTTAGATTGTTTATAAAATAAATATCATTGAAATGATAAAATGTCTTGTAGTATGTCTTTATGTGTATTATTTTTATACCCGTAAATACTACATTGTAATTAATAATTTCCTTTAAATAAAGTAAATCGAAAATATATATTTGCAAGTATTAGTTATGGTACAAATAAATAAATAAAATTATATGAGAAAATTTAAATTTATTTTCAACAACATATAACTGATCTTATATAGGTAGGTTTATATATTATGTTATACATGTTTCTATCACGCTGTATCCCGTATTTATCAGGATAACCAGGGAGAACCTAGTGTTAAGACACTCTGTTTTTGGTTTTCCACCCGCGTTCTTGTGTTGTACATGTATTCATATTATATATTTACGAAATTGAACATGTTTTGTATAATATGTCATGATTAAGTACACGTTACACTTATCTTAAGATTAGTTTCAATTTTAGATGTAATAAAATAGTTTTAGGCTTCCCACAAAACTGCTTATGTAGAACAGAAACAATATTATTCTTATTTTCATTCTTCAGGCACATTAATAAGTCAATTTTAATATTTCAAGTAATATTCTAATGTAAAAGTTATATTTTTAATCATTTAAATAATAATTTCAATCATTTAAGTAATATTCTAATATAAAAGTTGTTTTTAATAATTTTTGATTAGCAGCCAGTATGCAGGTAGCCTAAATATTTGGTATACTTTAACTATGACATTCACAACACAAATGCAACCAACAGAAATAGCGTACACATAAGTAAACACAAATAATGCATATATTTGAAACGAAACTATTTTAAATTAATTATTTAGGAATATTTAGACCACGATAGATAGTGATCTAAATGCGTTTATTTAGAACACACTATATGAAGACGGCTTACTTTGTTGACAGCAATAGGTGACCACAGAGTCACCACTGACTACTGTAAGTTTTAAGTCTTGTATGTAAAAATTTTTCGAACATCAAAATAAATGTAGTTACACCAATTAAAATAGTTTCATTTAGATGTATCACTTAACATGTTTTTGAAGAATTATTATATTAAAATGTATATATTTTTAGCCCCTTATATAAGAAAAGAAGTATGATTTAAATGTTTAAGCATAATTGAGTAATTTAAAAAATCTTATGTCATCACTAAAGTCATATTATTATAAAGTATGTATGAAATTTGCATATAGATTATTTTAAGCAAAAATATTTTAGAACTACTAAAATGATTAACACTTTGATTTACCTTGTTTGATTTTAATTGATTGATTTAATATAAAATTAAAAATTAAACAAAATATTGTTCGTCGATTCGTTATAAAACATATAGAAAAACTATTCCATTTTAATAACTATAGTATAAAATAAAATAAAAAAACAAGAACTAAATAGAAAAATGATTTAAAATGTTTGGAACATCTTTCAATTGTTTATTATGAGAAATATTAAAAAATCTACAGCTAATTTAATAACATTAAAAAATGTAAAAATTATATAATGTACCGTCTTTACCATAAGGTCAAATAGAATGTAATCTTTTTATTTTCATATTTTTTGAAGTTACAATCATACATACACTAAGAAAAGAAAAATATTTGCAAACATACAAAAAATATATGTAGACGACACAAACCTACGCTTCTTGGAAACAAGCCTAGCGCTCTAAAATCTCCCTACTGAAATGCTAACAACAATAAATAATTTAGTGGGCTAAAGCGCTCGGTTGGTTTCCACGATTCGCAGGTTCGACTTCCGCTGCGTTAAAATTGTTGTACATATTAAATATTTTTTTTCTTTAGAATGTAATTCACATGAATGAGTTAGCATCTAACAAATACATGTAAAAAGCTATAGATAAATAACTTTGCTTTATTGACAACTTGATTAATATTTATAGAATTATTTTGTCTCGCTCTTATAAATGATGATAGAAAGAGATATCAAGATAAAATTACTATACTAAGAATAAAACTTTATATAAGCGATGCAATGTGTAATGTACAGTAAGGTCAACGAGTCCTGGCCACCCTGAAGTTAGCTGCAGGGTTTTTTGCTTGATTTTAGGTTTTTCCTACTTTAGATAGATTATTTCGAATACGCCAAAGTTCAAAAAAATGGGCGGCCACGACTCGTCGAGCATACTGTATTTAGGTATGTAATCATTTATATAATTAATGTAATATTGTCAGTCGCCTAAGTCACTCTAAATGGAGGTCACATCTCAGGACTAACTAGTGAATGGCACTTGGATTAAAGTCACCAAATTATCACAACTTGAGAAAATCCTTAATTAAATACCAATGGAGCCAAGTTGCACTTTAAATTTATGTCAAATAAATACGACAATTGTTTTTTTAACAAATTGAAGAAATTTAAATATTACGTATAAGAAAGTATTGTTTTTGTTGATTTACAAAGATAATTGTAATGTAAGAATAAATAAATAAAAGTGATGTATTAAATATAATATAGTTATTTATTGAGCAATTTGCTGTATGTCGATTTTCAAAGTGCAATTTTGATCAAGTTTAGTATGAAAATAAAATATACAGGACCGACTTTAAGAATCGTAAATGATAAAAAATATTAAAAAAAAAAACATTTACTTGTCTATCCATTAATTTCAACTGTTTTCTATACAAAAAAAAATAATAAAATTTTCAAAAAATACAAAAAATTATATGTTTATAATATTTCAACTTTTATTACATAGAAGTTTCTAGATCCCTAAAGTCGGTCCTACATTATTGATTGGGGCAACCACGTGAGGTGCGTTAACAATTTACATTAAATGCTTATATTATTAATATTATAAACAAATTCAAGATTACAAAACATGACGAAGCGATGTTTATCCGCGGCTCGACATTCCCTCCTGAAAGTGATTATTGTGTCATTCATATTGTCAGGCTGTCTCTTTTTAATGTATGGCGATAGAACGAGATAGCAACAGTAATAAATATATGTATGTACATTTAAACCACCGAAAAGAGATAGCAAGAATCGTACAGATTATAATAAATCACATAACAACCAAGCGTTAGACAAAAAACATTGACCAAAGATTATAGTTAAAAATGTTACTGACGACGAAATTCAAATGGGAAGTGTTTGAAATGTGTAAAATATGCTATTTTGTAATATATTGAAATTTTAAGCAATTAAATTGTGAAAGTGTCATATATATGTGTGTTTTAATATATTGACTGTCTTATCCCCACTATTAAAAATTTACAAAAACAGACAAACGGACACTCCCTAAAAGACTTATCATATTATATACCCAAAAAAATCAACTATATTTGTATAATACATACCTTAAATATATTAGTGAGCTCATCGAGCAACGTCTCGTAGCGGAAGGAGATGCGTATGTCGGGCACGTTGGTGCGGGTTATGTCGTTACCGGCCACACCCTCCTTCATGTAGTTGGGGCCCAGCCAGTATTGCTTCATCTGGAATGTTTTTTGGTTAAAATAAGGTTTTAGTGGGTTGAAATTGGGTTTCGAGGAGTGGTTATATGCGTGGGTTTGTATAATGATGGTACTGTTAAGTTATTTTTTTACTGCATCGTATTGGTCTGGTAAGAAAAGCGCGACGTTAATTTATTCCATCAAATAACCAAGAACTTCAAAGAACTTATAAATCAATGTTAGTAAAATATTACCTCATGAGGGAATCCAGACATGAGCACAGAATTACGAGCCAACTCGCACATGTCACAGGAGCTGAGCTTCCACACCTGTGCGGCGATACTGTACTCCTCCATTAGAGGTTCCTGGAATCACAATTAATAAAAAAAAATAAAGTTGTTTCCGCCGGCTTCGTCCGCGTACTTCTGTATGATTAAGGATTATAATAATTTCGACGCGTTTAACTCAATAGAAACGTTTTGCTTAAGGTTTAAGCTATAAGCAGTTGTTCGAATCTTTAACAGGCTAGGTTCCTAATATTTATACGTTTGTGAATATTTTTCAATAGTACTTGTTTTAAATTAAATCTAACCATACCTTAGTAAAGTGGAACTGCAAGGGGTCGTCAGTACTTAGTGTGATGCAGAGGCCTCGCGCCAGGAACTCGGGTAGCGGGTTCCGGTGGTAGTTCAGGAAGAGGGAGTTGTTGCTGAGTGGCGACATCGCTATGTAGATCTGCGCTAGGTAGTACAAGTATTGTAGGACTGGCACCTGGGGAAGAAACAAGTTGTGAATACATATTTATTAAATATTATTTAACAAACTAAAAGAAAAAAAAACTAAAAATTTAAGAGATGATACATTTTCTAGAAAAATTAAATAGACAGTCATCTCTTACGTATAATTTTTGTTATTAATGAGATTTTTATTCACATTTTAATTATAATTAAATAACTAAAATGTGAAACACTAAACTATCAATCAACGCCATCTGGTCGTAATTTAAGAACATAATTGGTTGTGAGTTCCTTGAATTAGACTAAGAATGACCTGTATTTTTTTTTTAACATATAAATGAGTGAAATACAGAATACGTTTCATCTAAGATATCCAATCAATTTAAATGAATATCTCTCTACATACCTTCCTCAACAATAACCCATGTGAGATGTTCTCAGCAAGCATGAACCCACATACCAAATGTTGTACAGGCCCTGCTTCACCGCAATGGGGGCGTAGTACAAATGTATTGAGGCCTTGTTCCCTGGAAAATTTGGTTTTATTGAGTTTTACTTTGATATAAAATGTATTTAAATGAACTTATCTCTAAGAAACCGTTTGAAATAATATAAAGATTAATATTTTCTTATTACCGGTATTTTTTATTAATATAATTAATACTATTTTATAAGTTCACTGCACTCTGATGAAATAATACACATTCTTCCACTACTCCGGGAGATGAATTCTTTAATATTTATATTTGCCCGCCCTGCCAACAAGACAAAGCACGGCGTTGAGTTCTACTACTCAACTAGCAATGCCTCGAAAAATAGGGAATGCAGTCATAACACTAGGTTTTCGCTATATGAAGTTGGTCACTGTAGAGTGGATAGTGTCAAGACACTGAGTCATACACTACGCCTGAAATCAAAACATTGCATGTTGGCTGAACTCAATTCTATTTTACCAGAATGAGAAAATAAATTTAGTTCTAGGAGCCCACAAGCAGCGAAGACGCTGTTCCACTGCGCCACAAAAACCTCAATATACAATACAAAACGATACATACAATAATATTTTTAAAAAATGTAAATATCCAGTACTCACCTTCTAAAGTGATTGAGCACGGTGATGTTGGCGTACATGTAGTAGAGGTAGTAGGCGTAGGGCGGGTTCTCCTCGTCGTCCCACTGCTGCGGGAAGCGCACGTCCGCGTCCAGCATCGGGTTCTCCGGCTTGGACTCGTCGTCCACGCTGTCGAAGCCCACCACGTGCTGCGGATATTTATATGTGTTAATCAGTGTGGCTTTAATTAAATTGTTTGCTAAATTAAAAAAGGGGATATTTAGAGGGGACCTTGTCCTTAAAGGACAAGATAAAAATTATTTAATGGATAGTATAAAAAAGCTTTAATTCACACACAGTTTGTTTATGAATTCATAAAAAGTTACAATAATGCAAAAAAAAAATAAAAAAAGAATTGTATTTTTTTTATTATTTAGTTTCACACACATTAATTGTGTGTGGATTTATTGAAATTATTTCTCAACTCGTACCGTCGTAACTTTCTTATAATTGATACTTACTTAGCATCAAATTCATAATTATATGTTTCTGCACATTATTGCTAACATTTCGGATTAAGTAGTAGAACTGGTAGAGCAGAGAAATGATAATAAATAACCAGCTTCACGCTGTATCCCGCACACAGCAGGGTAGGCAGAACAAGGGAACCTTGTGTTAAGACACTCCGTTCCCCACTTTCTGCCGAATTCTGGAGGCATTGCGTGTTGAGTGGCAGAACTCAACGCCGCGCTTAACCTTGACACCAGAGCAAAGAAATGGAAATATAAATTTAAGTAAATATTTCATCTCCTCGAGTGGGGATCGAACCCACAACCAGTCGGTTTCACAGTCACACCTCGTGCCACTGCGCCACGACTGGCATCCGTAATAAATATTTTTCTATAATCATTACTCCGGCTGGAGATCGAACACCCAACTACCACATTCAAACGGACAGTGGCAGATGTTTAGATGGCATAGGAAAACTATATAGATCCCTATTGTATTATAATTTTTAATAATATACCGAAAACGAAATTACTTACAGTAAGAAATTTGTGTAGTTCAATATTGCTATTGGGATCATTTGTAACTTCAAACAGCGGTTGGAAAATGTTGCTGAGAAACTCTTGGAAATTAGACATTATCTTGTTGGACTTGAAGATATCGCTGGAAGAAATAATATACCATTAGTATACATATATGTATGTGTTTATAATAATAACAATATATTTATATATAAGTATAATTTAAAGGTTACTGATCTCCACATTTCACCTATACGTTAGACATATGATAAAATGTATTGTTGTAAGAATATAATAAATATATATCAAGATAATGTTAAAAAATTAAGTGATTTTAGGGCTGGATTCGCCGCAATTACGATACGTGCGTATTTTGGTAAAACTGCTTCGACATTAAGTGTTTGTTTCATTTCATTCAACTCATAATTAAAAAAGTTATATCAATTTACTTCCCCGGAGGCAAAGTAGTAGACTTAGCTAGCTGGTGTTTAAATAAGTATCTAAAAGTGTAGTGTATATATAGATATATTGTTAACAGATGTTAGTAACTCACTAAAGCCTCGGTATCTGTATGAGCCAGCGCACGTTGTTGGAGTGCACGTCGTACGCGATGGCCCACTTCGCCAGTTTAGCCCACTCGCCTGGACTCTTGCCGTAGATTGAAAGACGAAGCTCCGCGTTTTGGTATTTGCTCTCTTCGAGGTCTGATGCTACTTCCTATGTTGCGACAGAAGAGTTTACATTATTAATTATAAAAAAATCGTCTCATGTTTATTTTCTCGCAGGAAGGAGTGAATTTTATGTTAAGACACTCCGTTCCTCAAGCACTGTTCTATTTTTGAAAGATTGTGTATTGACTGGCGGAAATCAACGCCGCATCTACCAAAGAAGGGAAACGAAAATAATTTTAATAAAATTATTCCAAATAACGAGGAGTGAACTTACAACCATTACGCAGCAAAGCAGAGTTATCTAACAATAAATAACTCTACTATTAGTATACGTGGCTATCGTGGTTCAGTAGTATTCCGTCTGGCTGCTCAGCCGAGAGTTGTGAGTCTGTTTTCCAGTAGGGGGATGAACAAATGTCATTTTTCTACCAAAACATAAAGTGGCGCTGAGTTTTACCAATGTCGCGATTTAACAGTATGTTATTTCTGCCTGTCTGCTCTACTAAATAAAAAACAGCTTCACGCACTAAACGCCGAGTCTTGAAGCCGGAGCGAAGAAACGAAAACATTAATAAATAATAATTGATTCCCCAAGTAAGTGTCGAACCTACAACCGTCGCGGTACAGTTACACCCTTGTGCCCCTGCGCCACTCACTCATCCTGCAATGTCGCGATTTAACACTCAACTAAACAAGACATTAAGTGTGAAATTGAAAAAAAAATGAACAATATATTATTATAATGATCATACGTTAATAATCCTGGCAAAGTATTTCCCATTCATGTAGTTGTCGGTTTTGAGGAACACCTCGCGCAGACGACTCTCCCCGATGGGGTTGTACTTGGCGTTGAACTTGTCGAAGCGGTGGAAAGTGTTGCGGTCCTGGAACAGGTAACGGGCTGGTAATCATATCGCCTATATGTTGACTTAACCTATCGATTTTTTTCTTTTACTTTGTTCTTCTGTTTCCGTGATATTGCGTTTGTACCGTTTTATAAGTGAACTCAACGGCAAAGTCTAAGTTTATAAAGGACTTTTTATACATACATTTTTTTTTTTCCTAGCGCAAAGGTAAAATAATATTAATTAAATTTTGTTAATTCTCGAGATACAACTGATAATAAATAGAAAAATAAAAAAATAAATAATTTCCCAAAAACTTACAGCGTGTACGTCTAACATGTCGACAGTCAAATCGTAGGTACTGAGGTTCATGGACTGGAACACCGCCTTTAGAGTCATTGGCGTACCTTTGTGGAGAGTCACTACCTATAACATAAATAAATATAGATATTAAGTATGTAGGTTTCTATAATATTGAGAATAGGTAGATTTCTGACCCACAATATTTTTATTTTATTTTTGTACATCTTATTTTGAAAAGAGAAAAGAAAGTAAACATGTCTTTTCTTTCCGTCCATGGCGACTTTATTTTATTCTAAAATAGGTTTGCGTTTGTTTGCATCAAGCTTGATATTAAGCAAGGTTTTTATATTGAATTATTTGTGACAATGATACTTTGAAACAGACTGGAGCGAGCATTTCATGCCCAAATCGTGTTATCATTTATAAAATCAATAATTTGGTAAAAATCTTACACACAAACAAACGTTTTTGCACATTTTTTTAAAATCATGATATAGAAAATTCTCTGACCTTTTTTGAAATCCTATTGTAAAAGCGTACACATTGCCATAAAATTACGGATTCGATGCAATCAAGTTAGTTAGGTGCACTAAGTTTAAGCCTGTTTCTGGTATTAATATTATAGACATCACCAATTTTAGTAAAATCGTTAATATTTTTCTTAACATACAAAACATTTTCAAGAATGTATTGATTGCCATAAGGAGTCTTTAGAGCCTAAGTTAATAAATATTAATAAATACTTGTTCACTTTATATTTGAAGACACCCATATTTTATATAAAAGGAAATACAATACGGAATAAAGAATGTCGACTTAAAGTTTTGTCCGTACGAAAGGAAATTGCACCATGTATGAATGGCGTGAAACCGTTTTTCTAGAGGTCCCACGGTAAAAAGGGGCAGCGGGAATTAAATTGTATAATAACCAAGGCAAACTCTACGAAATATATGTGGTAAAAAAGCAGGCAACTCTACGTCTGTGGCTAAGTCTCTGCAGCTTTGTATAAGCGAGGGTCTTTGATTAATGATCTGGTTCGTCTCCCAATCAACTATAAAGCCTGTATAATTGGTACTCAGCCGAGACGACAAATAAGTGAGAGCAGTACTTTCTTTACGCAGCTTTACTCGTACAATGTGAAAAAATGCTGAAGTGTAAAGTACTGTCTTACAATAATTTTATTTTCCGTACAAAAAACTGATTAATATTCAAATAAAAATTAAGAAAACGAAACGTACATTCAAAAATACAAAAAAAAATCATATTTGTAATAATCAAAAGTAATGTTACCTCATCCGCATGGTTCTTCAGTGTTTTCTTGATGAACCGCAGTAGATGCTTCTGATTCATGCACGACGCTGCGTGTATGTGCGTGTCCACTTTACTGCAGAATAGTTATTATATATTTAGACACAAGAAGTGCATTTACAGTCACACGCTTGTGCCACTGCACCACGATGGTACATAGACCTTTTTTAACATAGCAGGATAGGCAAAGGGAACCTGGGAATACAGCGCTTTTGTTCCCCATTTTTCTCTGAATTTTAGTGGCAGAAGTGACGTCGAGTGACGCTTTGCTTCCTTACCAGGGCGAGGAAAGAAAAATATTAAACATTTAATTTTCTCAAGTGGGGATCGAACCCACAACATGTCGCATTTATTAATGACTGGCCTTTAGTGTACTGTACTGTAGAATGTTTATTATATTATTAGATATTAGAAGTGCAATTAAAGTGTAAGAGAGTACCGCGTTTACGTGTACGCGTTTGCGCCACGACGGTACATAGACGTAAAATAACGGTAGTTGTATATTTAAATGAACAAATATCGCAATCAAAATAACGAACATTAGTTTTGTTTTAATAACAATTATTATATATCTTTCATTATTCCTAAATTGCCAAGCATTGTGTGTTGAGTGGCGGAACACAACGCCGGACCTTTGCCAGAGTATTTCTTGTCAGAGCGACGAAATAAGAATATTAATAAATAACAATTCATTCTTTCTAGTGGGGATCGAACCCACGACCGACGCCTTACAGTCTGATTTATGTGCCCTTACGCCACGTCTTTCTCATAAGGAAGTAATATAAGTTAAAATTACCGTATATTATAAAAGTCGCGATGCGGTACCGCCTTCTGTGAGGCGAGCTCTCGCAGCTCGTTGAGGAGCACGTGCAGCTGGAACTTGCTGGACAAGTAGCTTAGACGACGGTAGCAGAAAGATTTCCTGAACAAAAAGATTTAAAGTCACTTGGTAGGAACCGCAAACAGCAGGGTAGGCAGATGGAACCTAGTGTTAAGACACTCCGTTCCAGATTTTCAACTTATTTCTGAAGGAATTGCGTGTTGACTGGCGAAACTCAACGCCACGCTTTGCGTCCACGTCAGAGCGAATAAATGAAAATATAAATTAAAATAAATATTTCATTTCCTCCAGTGATGAGGGAATAAATCCACAACCAGTCTCGTTTACAATCACACCTTGTGCCTCTGCGCCACGACTGGCCTTGATAAATTAATAAAAAAATATATTTTCAATTCGGACCAAGAGTTCCTGATATTTGCGAGCTTAAGCAAACAAACTCTTCAGTTTTATAATATTAGTTTATAGATAACTGTCACGAGTATACTCACAAAGGCCCATCAGCGATCATAGTACACATAGTATTCTTATCCTGTATATACTGAGCTAGGTTGATATATTCATATGGAACCCTCTCTTCTCCGTTTTCAGTATTTCTGTACAGGTTAAAGACTCCATTGTCCGGTTTGATGATGTAGTTCTTAGGTTCGGGGGTGGGGCCTTCCCAGGGGTCCTTGTTGTCTTTGAACGGAGGGTGGACTATGTGGTCTGAAATTGGTAATATAAGTTAAATGTAAGATATTAAAATTTAGATATAACGCTATATGTGATTATTTGGAATTATATTCAAATTATAATTTTATTCTTCTGTCTAATGTAGTCATGCCTATTCCTGTCAGTAAGATCTTTCATGCGCGGAAATGGGATGGATGCGGAATGTTAGATAAAAATATGTGTACTAATTCTCGATTGCTAGAAAATTGGGACTCTTCACATTTTTTACGATCATTTTGTATGTTGATAATTGATATCATACAACCCCAAGTGAGGCTGTGGTGGAGCAGCGGTACAGCTCTAACTATAACAAAGGCGGTTGTGGGTTTGCTGGCTCTGATAACAAGATAAAATGCGGTAGATTTACTGCGCCTTATTTTAGCAAATAGACAATGCGTGAAGATAACAAAAAAAATAAGATATTTAATATACTTATGGGTTATATAAGTAGTAGTTATTTCATTTGTAAGATTAAAAAAATAACAAATTTAATATAGCACCCACCAGCAATATGATTCCTGGCTAACTTAACACTGGGCGTGTGATTAGAAGAACCACTGGGGTCCATGTTCCTAAGGAACCTTGACGTGATTGTTTCGAAGCTTTGTTGGGACATGTTCATATAGCGCTTGCGGATCTCCAGCGCTTGGACCAGGTAGGAGGACGCCTGTTGAAGATCTTCTAGAGGCACCTGAGTGTGGGGAATAAAACAATATGATTTTAAATGAAACTTTTAGATTAAATTAGTCGCGAATATTTAGTATTAAACATTTGTAGGTTTATACTATCTATTTAAATATATGATATTAATACAGTTAATTTAAAATGTATATATTAAGCAAAATTTTGTAAAAAAAAGCGGTTTTTCTTGTGGGTCTTAAGAAAGCCTACTATATTTTTTATTTGCCTTCAATATATCATAAGAAATGTAAATTGTTTTTTTTATAGTTTAGTTTAAAACTATTATCTTAAGCATATGTACTTAGTTCTCTGACTTACCCCAGAAGTATCCTCCCCACTGATCGCCACACGCTGGAAGTGTGGCAATATCACATCATAGTCATCATCATCCCCTCTCAGCCTGGCAGCTTCCTCCAGCACAGCGGCCGCGCCGCCCGCCTCGCTGCCGGCGAACGATCGAGCTGACTGCCCACATTCTGCTGCCCTGAAATAAATTATGATAAAATAAATTATTATTGTTTCCAAAAATTGGCGGAAAGTGGGGAGCGGAGTGTATTAACACTAAGCTGACTGTGCCTATCCTGCTACATGCGGGATACAGCGTGAAGCTGATTTTTTTTTCTTTTTCATTAAAAGAAAAAAAAGAGCGCCAAAATTTTTGGTTCTCCACTTTCGCCCAAATTTAAAACATTGCAAATTGAGTAACAGAACTCAACGACATATTTTGTCTTGCCTGAGCGTGAATATGGAATATTTTACTCTTCCGAGTTGTAATCGAACCCACAACCGTCGCGTTTACTATCAGATAAACGGCGGCCGGATATCGGAAGTGGCTAATACTATCAAAGTGTAGAAAATATATAGAATGTTCGAACCCGTGTAATCAGTTAAAATCTGAATTTATAAAGAAAATCCAATGATAGATATATGTATACCAAATATCTACAAAATATTATAATTCACTGACTCACTTAAGTTGTCACTAAGTAATTGCCTATACCACACTCTACTTTAACTGTAAAAGATATCAACGTGGGGCTCAATGGAGCCGAAATGCGAAATACACATAAAGAAATATTTATTTTATCCATTTATAGCTATATACATCGATCTGATTAATAAGCATCTATTTGCTCTAAATTCGAATATAGTGGACAAATACTGCCTTACACCATACCACTTTAATACAAAAAAACAGCTTCACGCTGTATCCCGCATATAACAGGGTAGACAGAGAGAACCTAGCGTTAAGACACTCCGTTTCTCACTACAACAACTTTCATCAAATTAGAAAATACAAAAAAAAAGCTAACTTTGTTAAGAAGAAATTTACAATTTAAACCGAAACACAAATATTATTTCATGGAAAGTACGTCAAAAGTGTAAACAGTAATCGATGTAGAATAAATAACATTAAACGTTATTTACTTTGCAAAGTCATTAATGACGACCCTGCAGACACGAAATGTAAACTTGTATATGTTTTATGGGTTTATCTTATATTTACCTGTTTAATTTTTTTTAAAAGTCAATAATCAGAAATCTGCACTTTTTAATGAACCTGTATAATATGCCGATATTATAAGGCCTATACCAATTGATTTCAAATAATATATATAAATATATATACGACATTAAAATCGATTCTGGTATCGACATTAAAATATATCACTCAGCACGCAATAAAGTGGAAAACGGAGAACAGAAGTCTTAACATTAAATCTTTCTGCCTATCCGCTAAAAATCTAATTCGGGTGCATCCTTCTCGGCAAACTCTAATAACAACCTACACCCGTTCCACGCGCGGGTGGAGAAGACGGATCTCATACGCCAAGAATCTGGAAGGAGAGACAACTCACGCACCCTCATTATCAATGAGCATCAAGGATTGTATCAGGCATATGATTCTGTAATCATCATTTACACCGACACCGAAGAAGGTTCATCCGTTGGGCAAATTAATTATTTGCGGCCGATATAATACACACACACCTCAAAATGGCAAAATAACAGGACAAGACAACCAACGGACAAAAAAAACTAGGACTAGACAAACATCGGACTTGAATGATGTGAATAATATATTCAAAATAAATTTAAAAACGCAAATCAAGAGACAAGACCAGAAAAGGGCAAAAGGTACGTAATGTGTTCAAAAGAAAAATTAAAAAAATATATATTTATTAACCATATTCCATTTAAGCTAAAGCTTTATTTATATTCGAAATATTCACCACCATGTAAATAAGCGTGTCATAACAATTAATATCTGTGGGTGGTGTGTTGATAGTATCAAATTTCCGAACTGCCAATTTACTGCCTTTTCAGTGGGCGGGAGGCGCATGGCAGGAATTTAATAACCACTTCAATATAGCTAGCTACTGCTTGTTGCTGGTTTTATGGTCACTTGGAAACGTCAAAATTGGAATTTTATGCATATATAATGTTGTAATAATTGTTAAATTTATTATAAAATAACGCAATCAATTGTATTTTTTTGTAAAAGAATATGTTATAATTGCACTTGTTATTAAAAAAAATTATAACATGGAGTTAAAACTTGAATAAATACGTAATTTCCTTTTTTATCGGTATGTATAAATATTAATTGAGGAATTAAGTATACATTAACTTCAATTTCGATCTGCAAATGTAAGTTAACTATGGATAAGAGCTCAATACATACCTTCTAGATGTCCATTTTTTACATTCAATTTTACTTCCAAACATAATTACTATTTCACACCTTTAATTATCTAATTCTTCAATAATAAATAAAGCATATCAATACTGTTTTAATGAAAATCACAATTCGCGCCATAGAATAAAATTTAAAATTAGAACGTCCAAAATTTAGGCAATGGCTGTAACACGTTCAGCCGACAGCTACTGTCACATTAAAACGTTTGAGCACTGAGCACGAACATCCCCCGTGGTAAGGGTTACCGACGCCAAGGTTTATCCAATTACAACACAAAATACTGTTAATTTATCCCACTGTTACACAACATCACTAATATGGCCTTATATTACCATGTAAGCTAACAGAAAAGATTTAGCTAAATCTAGGATTACGGAACGCTCCTTCACTTTTTCGTTTTAATTTTATTGAAAAATATATAACACAAATAAAGTAATTAATTATTAAATTATATATTTTTTACTGATTTTAAATTATATATCTAGCAGTATATAATAATTGAGACGTTCTGCTTTTTTAATGTCTAAACAGCTAAGAATATATGTTGCCCAGTAAGGGTTGTGCCGCGTCAAGGTTGATCCAATTAGTGGTAATACCAACGACGGCGGCGGTTATAAGAGTACGCGCGTGCGGATGTAACTCATAAACTTATGTTGTAGCTGTGGACTTCCACACTGTGGACGTGCGACCGTTGGAATTCGATTAACACTGTGCTGTGTCTGTGTGGGCGATGGTTTTGTGTTTAGTTGTTTAATTATGTTATTTCAAGTACTTAGGTACTATGACGTATTTTTTTTTTGGGATAGCGAAAAAAAATTGGCGATTTTTTTTCTTCTTTTATTGTGGCAATGGCGACAATTAATACTCCACACACAAGTTTAAAAAAATATTCCCCAATTTAGATTTGAAAGCTAAATCATCATAAACATTGATTGATGTCAGACACGTCTCAAACGTGTCATATTGGCTTCTAAAGATTAGAATAGAATAGAATAAACTTTATTGCACACATAAAACAAATAAGTATATAAAATGAACAACGTAAATAAAAAAAGAAAAGATTAATATATGCTCTTAATTAACAAATACAAGTGCTGTTTTTTATTGCACCAAATATTCATTAAATAAGTCCCATTATTTTTTTTTGATACCATAAAACGATAAATGGCCGCCGTTGCGCAGTGCGGAAAATGTATATCTAAATACCACGGTCTAATGCACATTAAATTTAAATTAAATTAAGCGTTATTTTTTTTGTATATTTTATTTTATTTCAAATAATGTTCAACTTTGGTATTTGTTAATAATTCATGAGTAGATTATATATAGTGAAATAAGAAAAATTGCGTAGTCAAAATAAATTTGTAAAAAATATGCTTGGTATTTAAATCTATATAAAAAGTTATTATAAATTACAAAAACCTTGTTTCACCTTGTAGGTAGATACCTGGAATAAATTCAACACCGCTCAGCTCGAACACAGATAACATTGTAAGTTGATACATTTTTTTGTCACAGATACAAGCAAAAGTATCACATTAACCGTGTAAGAAAGACTTTTTATACTTGACCTCTTTTTGATATTAAATTGTATTTAAGTCCCAATATCTGTTCACCTCACACGATGGTTTTAGGTTTGATTACAACTCCGGAAAATATAAAACAAACATATTCATAATTAGAAGAGTAAAGTGAAGTAGTATTTTAGTACGTTCTCTTTGCGTATAGCAATGTATTATAATAAAAATCCAACAACTTTAACTCACTTGACATTTAGCTGTCTTTGTATAAGAAGCTTCTTCTCTATCTGCTCTATAGGAAACTGTGGGACCTCGTAGGGCGCTGACAGTTCATTGGGGAGCTCCCGTGGGGCTTCTGCGCCTACAGCACTCGTGGGACTTTCGCTACCTGTGAATAAAATTACGTTTAAACTGTTATTTAAAAAAAATCTAATTAAATCAGCTTGACGCTGTATGCCACACACAACAGGGTAGGCAGAGGGAACCTAATGTAGACACTCCGTTCCCCACTTTCCACCGTATTTTGGAGGCATTGCTGAGTGGTGGATCTCAACGCCGCGCTTTGCGCCTACACCAGAGCGAAGAAAAGGAAATATAAATTTAAATAAATATTTCATTTCCTCGAGTGAAGATCGAACCTACAACCAGTCGCGTTTAGTCACACCTCAGCGCCACGACTGGCCTCAATTATTTTTTTACTTCTTAAATATATCGTTAAATATTATAACTATTTGAACTAAGACATTATGATACTTTCTAAAAGTATATATATATTTAGGTTAAGCAAATTAAAAAGACGTGGAAGGGCTGAATCTGTAACGTCTGCTAGAAAATATTAATTATTATTTCTCCGTTGTGGTAGATAAAAAGCGGCGGTCAGTTCTGATACTCAACACGCAATAGAATTACGGTGGAAAGCGGAGAAAGGAGTGTCTTGATGCTTTATTCTCTTTATCTATATGCGGGGTAAGCAAAGACGTGAAACTAAAGAAAAATAAATATTTTTTTTATTTTCCCTGGACTAGCTTTTGGCGTTTCTATCCTTAATTCATATAACGTATCTCATATTTATGAAGACCGATTACCATCTGACCTTCGAGACTCCTATAGTGGGACTAACCTTGTAGGTAGACTAACCATAATATTATACTTTTATGTTTCAAGAATTACTTTGCGTGCCCTCAAAAAAGAGGTTTATCTATTTGGCATGTATGTAATTTAGTATGTGTGCTAAATTTTATATAATAAACCGAGTTCTGTCAGAGGAAACGATAATCATTTCGATTGTTTTTTATGTTTGTCACCTCAGAACTTTCGACTGGGTGCACCGATTTAGATCCTGAAAGCTGGTGTTTCCCATGTGGTCCCATTTTAATATGATCTAGTTCTAACAATATCATCCATAAGAAAATAATATAAGTCTTTGAATTCACATAGTTTACAGTTCGAAGTCAGTTTTTTTTATTAAAAAGTATTTTCTTAATCTAAAACTTAACACAGTATTAGTAATTAACTTTACATGTTTAATTAAATATCGACACATCTACATTGACAAATTTTACTGAGACACTGTTTTTGGTACTTTAAACTGTTTTTAAAGAAAAAAAGTAAAGTAGACTGTCATTTTATGTATTAATAAAATATTAATTCCAAATCTTTAAATAAATATTTATTAAAAGAGACACTAAGAACGTTAATTTTAAAACCTATATTTTTAACATGCACCTTCAACTCAACTCTAGGATAAAAATCAGCTTCACGCTGTATCCCGCACCCAGGTAATCCCAGGCAGAGGGAACCTAGTGTTAAGACACTCCGTTCCCCACTTTCTGCCGAATTCTGAAGGCATTGCGTGTTGAGTGGCAGAACTCAACGCCGCGCTTAGCCTCGACACCAATATTTCATCTCCTCGAGTGGGGATCAAACCCACAACCAGTCGGTTTTATAGTCACACTTCGTGCCGCTGCGCCACAAATCTATGATCAGGACCACATGTGAATTATTCAAAGTGCTCATACATAATCTATTCCTAGGCCATTCTATAGGAAAACTCCATCAAATGGCTATACAATAATCTGCAAGTATCAGGTCAAGGCTTCCAACTTACAATTCAACATACTAAAGTAATGAAGCCCCACTGCAGAGCGCTCGCTTATCTCTAGATATAATATACATATATAGATACTATAGTGTTATCAGATTTTTTTATCTACTACTACATTCCGGTTCAAATAGAATCACATTATAATGATAAAATTATAGTCCTTGATATAATTGGAAGATAAAATAATATTTAGAAATGTATAAAATTTGAACGTAGCGGGAATCGAACTCGCACGTCTCTTGGAAACTATGCAAACGCGTGGAGCGTTTGCATAGTTTCCAAGAGTCTAGCCAAATAAACTATAGTTTTTATCGACCTATATCGAAATGCTTTACGCTTTTAAATATTTCTTACTCATTAGTACGCGAATAACAACTTTGATGAAGATTAAAATAAGTTAGTACGTTTTAAGAATAGGCAGTATAATTATGGAGTCATTGCGAGCCGAATGACAGAACTCAACGCCGTGCTTTTCGCCTCGACACCAGAGTAAAAAAAATAAAATACTAAATATTGCATTTACTGTTTCCTGAGTGGACATCGAACTACGTATTCCGTCACACGCTTGTGCCCATATAACTACGCCATAACTGGCCTCAATCTTAAACTTGAGGGACTTTATTTCAACCATTCATTGCATTTTAGTTTTACTATCAAAAGTTGTTGCCCATGCTTAAGAATTTCGATGAAGGAACCCTAGGTACCTCAAGTAATCTTAGTACTTCCTTAAGGAACATGCTATATTTCAGTTTTTCACAAAATAATTTCGGCTGTGTGTTGCATCTAAGTCACAGTCGCGGAAGAGTCCTATTATATGGGATTTTTTATTATTATTTCATATGCTCTTATGTATGTCCTATTATTGAAAAGGTGTGTACAAAACTACAAACATTAGTCACGTCTCTTGTGTATCATTTGTTTAGTTTTATTTCCAAGCGACTCAAACGCCTAAATTTATGGGCTGTCTTTATTTTTCTATTGCCCTGTAAAGATATGAAGTATTATGATAGCGAAGACGGCTTAAAAACTAAATGGCCACACATATCTATTTTGCCACAGCCATTTGTTACTTATAAGAGATTAACATTTTAAATAATGGGATAGATCCTTAGGTATCTCCAAAATTCCTTTCTCAGGCTCACTTACGCTATATACAGAATCTATCAAATTATAGATTTAGCACTTGACCTCTGTGTCGGTCTATCAGTCACCGTCCTGTTTTATATTTACAAATATCCAATGATGTCCAATTTAATATCCTATATATCCAAAATTTTCATTTTAAAATTGTATAAAATGAATTTTATTATTTCTCAAGTGTGCACTGACTTAAAAATTAAACAGATGTAATTAAATAAATAACCGTAACGTTCGCGCTCCTTTCTCTCTGCTTATGGATGGAGAGTGAAGACAAAAAATTAAATTAACTCATTTTCAATATATTAATATATCTGTCGACATCTACCGGATTCCATAATCGATGACTAAACAAACTTTCATGAAACTACCCTTGAAGGATTGAGGTAACAAACATAAAAAAAATACAGTCGAACTGATAACCACTTCCTTACTAAGTAACTAAGTTAAAAATACGAGTATTTTGAAGAAAAAAAGTCCGTATCTATCAACAAGGTGTACAAAATTAAAATAAACATACTAATTGGCTGGCATTGCTAATTAATATGGAATCTGTAAAACAATACCGTATTAAAATGCAGGCAGTGTAGCATCACCGACATCGCCACATCATCGACATACGCTATTTTATAAGTTATACACACATACATATAAATTATGAAACTAGGTTTACCTGCGGATTCCCCCGTTCGGTCAAATAAAAAATAAATAGAACGTATGGCTTAGTGCTCAGAGCGCCTGGTCGGTTTACAGGAGGCGCGAGTTCGAGTCCCGCGATTTTTATTGACAACATATTTACTATATGTTATTGGCTACTTACTCCTAAATAAAATTATACACTTTTAAGAGTTAGTGAGAGTGAGAGAATTAGAGAGAGTTACTTCCCCGTTTTATCTATATAGGATTATATTATATTGTCGAGAGTCCAAGAAAAAAAAAACACCGTAGGAATAAATAAATTGTTATTGTTAGCTTAACAGCGGTAAAAAGCATCGTGCAGTTTTCATCATGTTTTTGAAAGCTTTCAAGCTCTCTCGTTTTATTTCAAAACTTTTTCAGTATTATTTCGCTACAACTCGTTCGGTCATAATGTATTATAATATATAGTCGATGGTCCTCTTTGTTAAATGGAGTATCAGACACAAAAGTAAGTTTTTCAATTTGAACCTGTAGTTCCTGAGATTAGTGCGTTTAAACAAACTAAACTCTTCAGCTTTGTATCTTGAGTTGAATAGAACTGGCATACCGCATCAAGGTAGCCCTAAAATTCATATCTCATTTTTAGAATAAAAACCGATATGAGAACATCGTTATTATCTGTATTAATCAAATATAGATAATATTTATATATGAATCGTTTCAATATCGGGCGATATATTTAAATGAGCATTCACTGATCGATCGATAGGCGTGTGGGCTACTCCCACTAATTCAAATTTTAATTTATTTGATAATTTAATTATACAAAATATAATGTCACATATTTATTTATTTACTTATTTAGAATCCAATTTATTATATAAACATCAATAATTATAAATTAGAAAATTATTTATTTAAATTATTATATACATTTAAACACACGACCCACAATTCACCAACGTCGGTTAAATTTATTTATAATCTGCACGGCAACGGCTACCTGAGCCG